>SCLG01000127.1:161281-181030 GCA_004367875.1 Oikopleura albicans
CATGAAATACCGATTGTCCGCAATAAGAAACCAAGTTTTTCTTTTCTAGAACTATTAAAGAACTCTGGATATGTTTACATAGTTTACAATTTTCCTTCGTGATAAAGTGTTAAGTTCATGAAAATAATCAATAATTTATTGATTTCTAACGCTTCTGATCATTTTCGTTTACGGATGCATTAAATCACTCATTGCTCCTATAATACTAAGATTAATGTTAATCGATTAGAAATATTGCAAGTTCGGCTCACTTGCCGCCCTCTTATGGACTAAATCACGTAATTGTTATTTGACAAACTAGTTACTACATACGGTATATTACCAATTTGGCTAACCAATAAAAAGTTTCTATGAACTTGGCTAGGTTGTGGTATCTGTTTTTCAAAATTGTTTTCTCCAATTATTCTAGAACGCAATTTGCTTTTCGTACGTTCTGGTCGCGGACAATCGGTAGCCTTCTTACCCAAATATTGCTTTCATCCGGTCCCTTGATCTCCCACCGACAATTAAATTCCCCGCTATAATTTTGAACGGAAACAACACCACTTTCGTCGGTGAACGTTTTTGCATCACAACCTAAACAGCTTTAATTTAACGTTATTTATTCTGCCGATGGTGGTTAAATTATTATCAATGAGTCCCACGAAAATAAATCTAAGTGATTTAAGACAGATAAAAAAGTGTTTTCTTTTCGCAACGGGTTGAAAGTAGATCTCTTGGGACACGGTAATCATTTACATTGGAAAGTTCTACAAAGTTGAAGCTAGAATGATTTTGTTTGTGTGTCAAAAAATACCCGGGCCTTAAAATAAGGGCCGATTTACTATTTTTATGATCAATAATTTAGTATCCTGAGCCTAATTTTAAATGATCTACCGCTACGTACGAGTTGATTGTTTTCATTTTGTGAAAAAGGCAACCCAGGCCGAAATGAATGGGTGGAACATTTTGGAAATAATAAAAATGAGTTCGAAAAATTCATAACTGTGTAAAGTTATTTAAACCATATTGCACTGGCGAAACCGCAGCCTGCGGTCCGCAGGGGTTAACATTCGGGGAAACCGAAAAATGATCACCCGTCAAGGAATTGTGTGTCGTATGTGCACACATAGAATTTAGGATATAAACTCATATTTTTCAAAATGTATTTTTTGCAATTTAAAATTTGAATGTGTTTCCTCTAAGGCATCGCCGGTTTTCGGAAAAAACGTTTTTTGGAGAAAGACCATTGGAGGCCCATAGGAGGGACCAGGGTGGCAACAATCGACAATCTACAAAAAAAACGATTTTTGCAACCCTGGCCCCTCCTGGAGGCCTCTAGTAGCCTTTCTCCGAAAACCCGCGATGCCTTTCCTAAAAATTTCCAAAATACTTCCAATTTTTTTTACCAAAATAATAAAAAAAAGATACGCATATACTGTATAGGGCACAAACTTATCGAAAAAAAAGCCGTCGTGAATGGCGTATGGCCTGTATATAAAAACTAACACAAACATATTTAAAACATTTGTACTGAATTGTGGTGAGTAGTTCCTTTTTGATACATATTTTTTCTTGAAAACTTCCAAATTAGAAAAGTGTCTTACCATTGCGTCCCCTGCAATCCTCGATGAGCTCACAAAGTGGCCTCTCATAGAGATATCGTTCTGGTAGGCCTCGATCGTCATTTAACGCGACAGTTAGTTCGAGCAATAAAAGTGACAGTATTTTCATACTTTATTTTTTAACGGTCTTCTATTTGGTTTTCCAACATTGATAGAAGATCATTTAAAGCGTTAAGTCGATCGCCATCTCGCGGGGGCGCCCTAACGGTGTACCATTTTTATGGTGCGGAAATAATGAGCTGGTACCCGGACACNGGAGACAAAACGGAACTCAAAATGGCCATTGCATCATTGGAGGACACGGTAAATCTTCCTATATATGTTATTTTTAACAGAAATACGCTGTAAATAGGACGAATTTTCTGGCATATAATTCGAGCAGAAGAAAGATTAATTTCAAAAACCGCTGAAACGCGTGTCTACTCATTTTTGAGAGCTTTCCTAAAGAATTAGCGGTGAGAATTAGAGGGAAATCGGGTATCGATATTTAAGTCTTGCGTATGTGAATAAAATCAGCTGAAAAACCGACAAAAAACAATTAGTTTTGACATGAAAATGACGCGCCGCCAAATAACTTTCACTTAAAAATACCGCGCGGTCAATTAACTTTCATATAACTGACACGCGCCGCCATTTAACTTTTACGCGCGCGCCGTCATTAAACTTTCATTAAACTTTCATTTTTTCAACTTTCAAAAAAATTGAAAATTTCCCTACGAAACTGTTCCCTCTAATAATAACTGTCCTTCAATTTTTAGCTCAAATTTTTTTAGCTCAAATTAAATTATTTTCAGGCATTAACTAAAAATTACAAATCTTTTTTGTTCACAAAAAATGATTCGTTTTTTTTCTATGGATTCTTTAAAAAATATTTACAAATACTTTATTCAAAAAAAAATATTTTTCTTGAAACATTTTCGACAAAAAAAAAATAATTCGACTCAAACTTTATTCCCTTGATATGCCGCGCTTTTGTTTGCCTTTTTCTTGGCTAGAAAAAAACGACTAGAAAATGTTTTTTTTTTCTTTCGCTCTACCTATGGAGCGAAAATTGTGCGGACTCAGATGGGCGTTCAACCTATTGGGCATTACAGTCAGGGTCTCTTAATGACTACTTTTGGAAATTCCATTATGTGCATCATTCTCTTAATGTGCTCCTTATTAATTTAACACATACCGTGCTATTTTATTTGATATTTGACTTAACAAAACATGGCCATCTTAGTAAGGAAAAATCCTAAAAAATCCGCAAGACAACAGAACCAAAAAAAAAATGGCATGATCACTGGTGACAACATAACAGCACACGGAGTGTTCAAGCTAAAAAAAACTGCCAATAGCATATACGCGACAAAATGTGTTTATAAAATTAACGGATGATATAATTAGTTTTTCATTTTATGAATGTTCGTTTTACGCTTGTTGAGCAAGGCAGTATTAGTTCGGCAAATATTAAAGAAAGAATTAGTTTAACTTCAAATTAGTTGTAGGACAAAAAATACCGTGTTCATAATTTATGTTTCACCGGATCCATCGATATTAACAGGTTTTCGCCACAAAAAATTGAAAGGCAAGGCATCATGGGATTTGAGCTAAACTGTTCACAGTGATCTCTCCTTTTTCAGACGGTTTTCTTTCACGGAGGTTTTTTCGGCAAAAAATAAGCCATCTAATACAAAAGTTCCCGGTAATAAGCCTTTTTACGTATGGTGTTATTGTTACGGACGCTAAAAAAATTTTGCAAAAAAATTTTTCTGCTAAAACCACAGTGCCATGTCACTTCGAAGTGAAATGCCGCAGTTCACTTAAATGTTCAGAAAAAAAACATGAACTAAATTATTGTGTACAATTTTAGAGGGTTTAAATCTTGCTATAATAAACAACAATATTGAGGTTTTTAGGCCTTTTATTAATTTAACAGCTGAATAATAATTGTGTTCAAAAAGAAAAATGAGGCAAATAAATACTCTTCATTCATGTGACTGTCACATTAGCATCACACGCGGTACATCAAAAGCGGCGCGTGACACTCATGTAACAGTCACATGTTTATCACGCGCCGCCTTTGATAGACCGCGCGTAATAGACATGTTCCAGAAACTGTTAAAAGGGCGCGTGAAGCAGACGTTAAAAATTTTATAAAGATAAGTACTATTCACTCTATCCCGCCCTCATTTTTAAATTTAACATAAACTGATGAAATAAAATACACAAAAATTAGTAATTAATAATTACTGATGTAAAACAAACACAAAAACATTATAAATTGTTTTTTTACACACCCCATTACCGTTAATCTTACCAGAAACAAAAACCAAAAGAACGAAATAAAAACTAAAGAAAACGAGCAAAAATAAGAAATAAATAAATGAGCGCGCGCCACCCCTTAGCGCTTTGTTATTTTTGCTATGATTTTAATGTTTAGAAAACAAAGGAAAAAATAAGACAAACGTCTATTTAAGGGTGCGTGTGACACTTTTTTTAATACTTTTAATTAAACCTATTTTTAAGTACAAATAATACTAATTATAATTTTTTTCATATACTGTAATTTCATATACTGTAATTTGCTGCTGATAAAGAAGACTCCGTTGTTTATAATATTCTATATTTTATTATAATTCTATAATTAAAAACTGTGATAATTACTCCGCACGGCGGGCCATTTATATTCAGAATTGATTTCCCTCGCCGGACGAATATGGGGAAAAAACCAGAAATACAAATATGTTTCCCTCTGCTGTCTAGTTTTCCCAGAAATGAGAATGTTACGGACGGAAATGGGAAATTAGACTGCAGAGGGAAGCACACTAATTAAAAGTAACTAAAAGTAATTAATTAAAAGTAAACGAAAATAAAGACAAATGCGGGACGGCAATAGGGATGGGCTCACCGGAACACAATACATAACGACATTTATTATTTTTTAATAAATGTCATTTCGAATTATTACCCACGTAGTGTACACCGAGCACTGAACCTTAACCTGACTTTTTTTCCATTTCTCGGGCCTTATAGCTATGCCGTCCACATGGACCTTTTTTTCACATTTTTTTCACTTGAATGAAATCAGCCAATTTATCACGTTATCATTTTTGAAATAAACATAAAACATATAATATTAATATTAATCGAAAACTGTGAACAGACTTCATCGAATTAAAGACTATAATAGAAAATGTTGTAACATTTTGGCATCAATTTCAATAATCACATTTTAAATAATCACTTTAAAAAAAAATCATTTTTTAATTTTTTGTTGGGCGGCATGGTTATAAGGTCAAGTCTGAACCTTAACCTGACTTTTTTTTTCCATTTGGGCCTTATAGCTATGCCGTAAACTGATGCCTCATTAATTAAGGCATGACAAGGGAAAATACGGTAAAGAATGTAATGATTCATTTAAAAAAAAACATACTGTTAACATTATCAACATTATAAACGACTTTTGTGAACAGATTTGCGCTTCATTTTTGAAATCCCACTTCAGTCACCACTATAAACTAAGATAACTCTCTATATAAATATATTATGTAAGGCGGGGCTTGGCCCGAAAATATAGTGAGCCCCCGAATAGCCGGGGGCTAAGGTATCGGAGGGGGGTACCAGGAGCGCCATGGCACTGCGGCCTGACGCGAGCCCGTGCCTGAGGGGCTTAACCCTTCCGGCGCAGGATAATGCCCGCTGCGGGGCTGTGAATCCCACTTCAGTCACCAAAATTTTATAAAATTTTTTAAATAATTATAAGCGCTAATGTATGGCCTTAATCACTAATATTCGCGTAATAAGCAAAATTCCGGTAATTAACTACAATAAAAGACTTACGGAAAAGGGTCCGAATCTAAAATAGGTTTCTTTGCCATAATCTGGAAATAATCGGGCTCAGAAGAATTCTCTTGCTCTCTATGGCCGTCTGACATTTGAATGGCCTAATAAATATAAAAAGAAATAAAAATAGATAAACCGCTTTAATAAATCATATTATCTACCTCTCATGACAGAAAATTAAAAAAACTGAGTAACTTTTATCGCGTAAAGATTTGATAGGACCTCTAAACTGTGAAAAGTTGCAGTTAACTCGCGGAAACGTGCAGCTATAATATGTGCAGCTATAATATGATGCTGATGGGCTTCCCCTTTTTTCGGAGAATGTACAAAAACTAGTAAAAATTTAAGAAACATAATAAAAACCAAGAAGTTTTTGAACACACAGTTCGAGTTGAAATTAAAAAGAAAAACTTATCGTTGAGTGCAAGTTCTAAGTTTATTAGGCTATACCTTTATTAGTACTGCCGGCGAAGACTAAAAAAGTCTTATAATTTAGTCTTATAATTTAATAAACAACAGCCAGGAACATTCCTCGCACAGCGGACATCGCCACCTTAAGGCCAGGGAAAGGTAGTGGGCGTCCGACGCGCGGTATCTAGAACACTTTACATGTGTAAAAATCCGTTTTTTGGGTCCAGCTATCGCGCTACGTTTGGTTCCGCGCGGATGTCGGTCATTAGGGTATACAGCGGCGCCATCGACGCCCGCATCATTCCGCCGAGGTTTTCAACGAACTTTTATCGTCGTGAATGTGCTCAAAGGCATTCGCCACTCAACCAAAATATTTTTAATACCGGTTTAACATGTTTTAAAATAATAATTAATACAAATTTACGCATTTCCTTTTCCTAAGCCTGGGTTCGAATTTCACTTCCGCCACCAAATGTGAAAATTTAAAAGCGAAAGGTCTTTTAAACGGGAGTCTTTTTATTTTCAAACAAAGAGTGGAAAATACGGCGTTAAATATAAAATAAAATAATACACCATATGTGCACTTATTTGGACACTTCATGTGGTGTATATTAGATATATAATCGAATTGGAAATGAAGAGCTGATCTTTCTTTATACTAGATCTGAATTTCAGAGTCTGAAATTCAGACGGCGTGGGCGAACGGATTTTATTATTTTTAAGATTATTTGTTTTAGACGCATTTTTCGACTCGCTCAACAATTCCAATCACAATAATTCAGCGTTTTTCATTTTTATTTATGTCGATCTTCGGCCGTCTCACTCTTTTCAGAGACGACCAAAGTGCGATAGCAGAAATATAAAATACATGTTTTTTTCGACGAACGATAATACAGCCATACTAGAAAAGTGAACCGCGTCATTATGATAAGTAAGTAAACGTTATCAGTGAATCTCTCAAATTTCGGTACTGCTTATAAGGTAGAGTAATTTCTTCGTCGAACTGGTTAAATCGTTTTTTTATATGAACTTGTTGCGGAAATGGACTATGAATTGTAGTCTACTTGTAAAATGGTGTCCGCCTAAGGTGACGAGATGAAATTTGTTGCTCCAGTGTAATTTTGGACGGAGAATCTGATTTAAAATACTATTTTTCTTTGGTTTTATCCGATTAATATCGCCTTTTCTCCGAAGTAGTTTGACTGCCGCCTTGAAACCTTGATCTATTTTTATTTTCAGTCAGCACAAACAACTGACTTTTTTCGTTCAGTATCTATTTGAAAATAAATGGTAAGACCAATTTTTTTTAGATTACTTCAAAAAATACACGCCTAGATTATGCGCAATTCGATTTGGGTTATATTTTTATAAATGTCATTTCAGCCAATTTTCAAGTGCGTCTAAACCTAATGAAAAAACATGCTTTTCTGTATGTCCATTTGCTGTCCATAAATGTCAGTAGTAACATAGAAAGTAATGTATATATACAGAGTTTGTGATTTTCGATGAAAGAAAAGAAGCCTTTAACCTAGACATTGTATTGACAGATAAGATAAACGCCTCCAAAATTATTCGACACAAAAACATGTAACGCTATCGAACGTCTTCCACAACGTGAAACGTCGCATATAATAAAGTTACGTGACAGCTAAAAAATGCGTAACTTTTTTTTTGTTTGAAATATATCATTAAGGTTAACTTTAGAAAACCCATATGCGTAATTAAGAAATCGTATTTTCAGTAAGCTTTATAAAAATACTATTTTAATTATAAAAACCGCTATTGTTTCACGATAACAAGTAAAGTACTAGAATAAAAGTTTATTTAGTTATCTTAACCGTTTTTGAAGATTATTGAAAATTTTGTGTCTTGGGTTTGCCGTTAGACTTGAAAAACGCCGGCTTGGATATTGAATTAAACGACTACTCAGCCAAGCTAAAACAAAAACTCACCAAAAATGTGATTTCTAAGAGACCGAAATCTTATCTGTCTAAAATCGCCAAAAAGCCTCTTTAAAAAATGCAAATTGAGCCTGTTTTATATTAAATTTTGAGGAAAACAAATTTTTTTGTTGCGTTTATGAACTAGAGAATGTTCGGTTTGCTAATTATGCATATGTTAACATAGTACAATCTCAATTTTGAATTTGGCATTGACGTTCATGTTGAATAATTTTCTTCGAATAATTTGGTACCAATCGGATACATACGTAGTATCGGCTCCGGTAGATATTTTTGGGTTGGCAAAATGCGTTTTAGAGATGTATTTCCGATGCCTAATTATGAATCTTGACGGAAACGTGAACGTCAGTGTAATTCTCGGTTGCTTAGCACATGTTTACCAACTAATCAACACGTTAGACATTTTATGTTTAACTCTCAGGGGACGGCCGTGGGGGCATTGAGGCGATAAAAGTTTTAAAGGACTATATAATGGTCGTCATTTGGTAAAAAAGCTTACCACATATGTGCCTATAGGCCCGTTACAGATAATAGGGTAGGACGTTTGGTTAGATAATTGGAATTTACAATATGTTTTGGTCCAAAAAGTGGTAAGATAACCCAACTCTGTTTAGATTACTGATATTAAGATAACTGGATAAGGGTTGTATATTAACTTAATTTGTTAAAATTACAAAAAAAAACTACTAAAATTTCATCAAACCCGATTGACATAACGCGTGGGTTATTTGCATATTCACTCATTTTTCCCGACATTTTGTCAATTACAAGGGGGTCGGCCAGTACGGGCCTCTCAAGTAAGAGTCGCTGTTGCCACATAAGGCTTGATTTCTGAAAGTACGAAACCGATCCTTGTTTGGCGACCCCCTGTACTTTCTATTTGTGCGATCGTAACACATGACAATAACATGAAGAGCGAATACAAAATTATAAAAAAAAACTATTTGAAAAATGACTTGCTTGGCTATTTTAAGTTAAACGCTTTAGTTAACGATTAGATGTTTCGAAATATATATTCGTTAGTACACCGACGACCTTTGAGACTTTCAAAATGCGTTTAGAAGGCCCCAAGTTCAAGTTGGACTCAGAAAATTAAAGCTAATTTTACCTCGGAGATTTTACTGTCCTTACTTGGCAGATTAAGTCTATTTTTATATAAATTTCTTGAAGAAAAAAGGGCTTGCGACGCGTTAGATTAAGCTGATTATGGGTGATAAAAACGTTTAGTTTTGATGCTTTGCTTGGCGTCAAGTCTCGTTCCGTTTATTTAAAAAATACGTAAAATTTTTAGCATGTTGACTGTAAATGAAGAATTGGCTAATAATCAAATATACAGTATTAATTATTAAGATTTAATTTATTATAAATTCTACCTAAACGGATAAATTTCCGATGATCAGTTAACTCGTACAGTAAATGTTTGTATAAATTGATTTGTTACTTTTGTAGCATATATTATGTAGTATCGGCGCATTATAGACTATAATTTATAGTTAAACTCAATCTAACCGATCAGGCAGTACACTACCAAATCGACTTTCATCGTTAATAACAGCCAGACGGATCGAGATTTTTAAAAACGGAAAACAGTACAGAATTTTTTCAGCAAATCTTCGTAAGTATAACAAATGCTAGAGTTTATTTAATATTTTAGTTCGTCGGTTCTGTAAATTTTTTTTTAAATGTCAACAAAACTTTTGCAAGTGTTATACGGGGTAGGAGGCATCCAAAAAGTATAAAAGTCGAAAGATTAAAAGGTCGAATTCGACATTTTCAGTGCTTCGACCTTATCCGGTTCCGTCATTTTGAGCTATTATCGAAATCAATGATAACAGTGCNAATCTAACCGATCAGGCAGTACACTACCAAATCGACTTTCATCGTTAATAACAGCCAGACGGATCGAGATTTTTAAAAACGGAAAACAGTACAGAATTTTTTCAGCAAATCTTCGTAAGTATAACAAATGCTAGAGTTTATTTAATATTTTAGTTCGTCGGTTCTGTAAATTTTTTTTAAATGTCAACAAAACTTTTGCAAGTGTTATACGGGGTAGGAGGCATCCAAAAAGTATAAAAGTCGAAAGATTAAAAGGTCGAATTCGACATTTTCAGTGCTTCGACCTTATCCGGTTCCGTCATTTTGAGCTATTATCGAAATCAATGATAACAGTGCCAAATGGCACTGTCGGGACCGCAATAGTGAAGCCTATCTGGACGTTGTACTATAAAAATACGTGGAATTTCAAAGTCAGTTTTGTATTAGGGTACAAAGGTAGAGTTTATGTGATAAGTTAGACTATGGATATTATGTACTTGTAATGTATACAATTTGCTGACGTTTGTGCGTCACTTAAGTGTGGCAAAAATCTGAGAAAATTACATAATAATTAGATGTGAAAGCTGACATACATTGTATTTGGACAACTTAATAACAAACATAATAATTCNCGCATTTGTCAGAAAACTTCCGTATTAATACATAAGTTATGTAACATAACCTGACAGTTTATAATAAAACTGAAATATCAAACAAAACGTACTATTTCAAATAAAAATTTTTATTTCGAGTACACAGAGTGAGCAGTTATCTTGCGAACTTGGTCCTCAAAAAGCTCGCAAAATAAGCTTTTTCGTGAGATAGTCGTTCGCATGATAATGACGCACCCTCTGTAGCTCGTGTTCGAAAACGCTTGAAATTATTTGATGAAAAAATGTTATTTCAAGTGGTCCATATGGTAGAAAAAGGTCGTTTCTTACTGTAATACTGAAACTCTCTAAAATTTTACCTCAAGAAAACGTGCTCCGTATCAAGTGAGGGTCACTCTTGAGGGTCACTCTCGAGGGTCACTATCAATAGCTATTTGACGATCGTCGTACAACGCTCTATTTACAATCATACCTCATATAGCGGCCTCAAATCAAAAATCGCTGATAGACGGGTCAAACCAAATTTCATGGAGAAAATTTTGAAAATTTTTTTTTGTCTGAGATCACTTTGGAGACATCATGAAACAATCTTTTTAAATAATTTTATCTTTTAACTGATCATCACACAGTGTCCCCTACGGGTTATACGAACACCTGTGACCCACTGGAGTTAAAAGAAGATCAACTGTGAGTGAGTCAGAGTGTAGACTTATTATGTCGGTAAAGTTTATCATGAATAAGCATGAATGTTTTTCGTTTAAGGAGGTTGGTGACCTAAAAGGCGATAATTTGAAATCCCTATTTTTTCTGGCGATTGAAGTGAACCTGTATATTCACCATGCCTCTTATGACCATTTATGTTGATAATAAGTAAAACATCTAGAAATTATGAGCCTTTTAGTTCATAAAATGTAACTCATATTTTTAAGATATTTTATGGTATTTTGCCCGCAAATTTTTTATATATTATTTTTATATATTATTTTTATNCTCAACCGGTTACATTTTTGTACGGTTTTAAATATATTTCCACTAATTAAAGTATGCCGGTCCAAACGATGCCCATATTGATGATTTTTAAGCAAGTTTAGTTTTCAACCGCGTGGTTACGCTAACCGGTTACATTTTTGTACGGTTTTTAATTTATTTCGACTAATTAAAGTATGCCGGTTCGAACGATGCCCATATTGATGAGTTTTAAGCAAGTTTAATTTTCAACCGCGTGGGAAACCACGTGGTTTTATCCGTTGAGCTCCAAAAAACTTTCCCGGTTTCACCTACCTGCCGAAAACGACTGTGACGGTTTTAAAGCCATTTGACGAATTTTAAAGCATAAAACCGGGCCAATTTCTTTGATTTTTGTCGATTTTCTCAAAAATAACCGGTAAATTTTCATTTTTTTTTCTTTTATTATAAAATATTTCGTAAGAAGGGGTCAAACCACAATATATACCTCAAAATTGAATTCATATCTATCATATTCTGAAAAATACGAGGGAAAAGCTAAAAAGTCGAAAAACCGGTTTAACTCGAACCGGTTTGTTCGGTTGGCTCCAATTTTTTTTTTACTTTTTATATATCGCATATAAGCTACAAAATGTGAACGTTTGGGAACGCTCAGGTATATGTTTCTTGTAGGTGTGGTCCCAGGTGGCGGTCCTACATATGGCACTGATTTCATTCTTTAAAAACCGTAAAATAAAAAATTATTACAAGATCTGTTTAAGAAAATTTGTTAAGAATGAATTGTTTGAATTAGCAGCGACGTAGTTTATTTATCATTTTCAGCTGAAATGTGTTTTGAAAAATAAAGTTTGGGCTAAGGTTTGTTGACTAAACAAATTTTTACTCAACAGTTTGTTGCTCAAAAGTTTGTTTGCGTTTTTCGGCCAGTTCTTCGCGGATTACTAGGCGGCATTCGAGAAGAAGGGCTGATTTTAAGTCGTCTAGTTCTTTTGTTATCATTTTTTTCATATCAGTGTTTGGCTGGTCGTTTGCTATCACAGCAGGGCATGGTTTTATTGCCACTTTTGGTCGCGGCGTTGTCGCGAACTTACCGCATTGCTTTACCGGTGAGTTAAGAATATGGTTTGTAGTATTGATAGGACTTGTCATTAGGCTCATCAAACATAAAAAGTCAAATTATCCAATAGTTAGTGGTCTTTTAGCTATTACAGTGATGCGCACACAACGCGACCGTGCGCACATACAGGGAGTAATCTAATTGCGCGCAAAATGTCTATAAAGGTCGAAACCTAAAAAGTGTTTTCGACCATTTCAGATTTTCGACCTTTTCTGGTGTCGACCCTTTGAGGGTTTCGACGTTTTCAGCCATTTCGACCTTTTCAGGGTTTCGACCTTTTCAGGGTTTCGACCTTTTCTGTATTCGATTTTTTCAGGCTGCGCCAAAATAAGCTTCAACGACCTTAAAAAAATACATAACAAGGTTTGAACAGCCTACTTGAGGGGTTGCTTTTTGTCTCCCATGGAGATATCCTCATACTCATACTGCGATTTTGTATTGATTGAAGTTCGGACAAAAACGACGGTTTGACTGGTTCTGATGCTCGCCTTGAATCATTATCTATTTTTGATTCATTATTACTACGTAGAGTAACACCTTCTCGTATAGAATTCATCAGTTGATCTCGCTTTCTCAAACCATGTTTTTCCGTTTCTGGTCTCGAATGAGAGATGTAAAAAATTGTGACTTTTGTGAGTTTGTGATTTTTGTGAATTTGTGATTTCTGTGAAGTTGTCATTTCTGTGAATTTGTGATTTTTGTGAATTTGTGATTTATGTGAATTTGTTATTTCTGTGAATTGGTCATTTTTTGTGAATTTGTCATTTTTGTAAATTTGTTAATATGTGAATTTGTGATTTTTGTGAATTCCTGATTTTATGAATTTGTGAATTTGTGATTTCTGTGAATTTGTGATTTCTGTGAATTTGTGATTTTTGTGAATTTGTGATTTTTGAATTTGTAAATTTTTGAATTTGTAAATTTTTGAATTTGTAAATTTTTGAATTTTGTGATTTCTGTGAATGTGTAAATTTGTGATTTCTGTGAATTTGTGATTTTTGTGAATTTGTGATTTCTGTAAATTTGTAAATTTTTGAATTTGTAAACTTTTGAATTTGTAATTTTTTTGATTTTGTGATTTTTGTGAATTTCTGATTTTGTGAACTTGTAGTAATTGTGAATTTGCCTTACTTGTGAATTTATAAACTTGTGATTTGACAATTTTTTTTTTTTTTACGTCAAAACTTTTTACTTGAAATGAAATTACTTGACAAATTTTCTAATCTCTGCCTGAGGTCACTTTCTCTGTCTATCTCTTGTGGTTTTGTTTCCAAAGAATTTAAACTGTTGAAAAGAGACACAAAATTCGTTACCGAGGTCATTTCCTTTATCACGGTTTATGTAACAATACGATATGTGAGATTTGCGAATAGAATACGGGCCATAGTAGTCATTTGAAAAAAATGATTCACGAAAAATTCACAAAAAAAGAATTGATGAATAACTTTCTTTAATCTGGTCGCCTCAAACCAAGTGATCAAATACGATTACGACAGCAAAACAGCATGTTTAACAAGTTCAACTCATAAACGGTAGCAAAAGGGGTGTAATTGATTTACCAACATGGTTTGCAATGGTTAACAACAATAAATTAGCGTTAGAAGTAACAACAAACCATAATGATGGTTTTGCCGACTTGGTCATCATCATTTTTTTTTGAAGTTTGACATTGAAGAAAAAACGCAGAAAGTACAAATGATGACTCAAAAGATAATAACCCATTAACCATAAGAATCGTGATGCTATTTTTTATGATTTTTTTACATAAATTATTAACAGGTGGTGTGCGAAGACCGACCCTAAGGCGAAGGGTACTTTCGCGACCATTCTTGGTCCCGTTTTCGCGCTTTCGCTACCACACATTTTGTCCCGAATTGTTGTTAAAAATATGGTTTCGCGTCCAAATGGTCGCGCAATGCTGATTTTAACAAGGTTTCGCGGCCATTGTTTTCCACCTAAAACAGTGGTCGCGAAACCATATTTTGAACAACAATTCGCGACCACACATTTGGTCGTGAAAGTACTCATAACCGGGGTTTTTCGCGACCACAAATGGTCGCAAAAGTACCCCACTCCTCGGTTTGAGGGTCAATATAATATTTTCTCAGTCTTGATTTCTGTGAATGTGTGCAAAATCACAAAAACTAATAAAATAGAAGGATTCACAGATTCTTCGAAACGACTTATTTAACTTGTTAAACTGTACTAAAATTCAGGGGATTGAGTTAAATTATAACCTTGGTTCACAGTAAATTAGCGTTAAAATTACAACAAACCATAATTTGGTAATCACCATTTTTTTTCGCGTTGAAATTTGACATTCAAGAAAAGCCGCAAGAAGTAACATTAAATAGACTAGAAACTTTAGGGTTAGTGATATTGCTATAATTTGTAATAGTTTGAGGATAAATTGACTTAGGCTAACTTTGAATGTTGTTCCCGTCAAGAATTTTACCTGATACCGAAATAAAAGGAAAATATGACAATTTTAATAATATACACCACCTAATCTAAAGACCTACTCTAAACCTGATCTAAAGAACTGTTTTGCTGAAAAAGTGTTAAGATAATTGAATGTTGTTGAGATAATTGGGTACTGCATTTGGTAAGATAATTAGAAATTTGTAAAATTACGATTTGGAAAATGTTTAGATAACTGGTGTTAAGATAGCTAGTTAGGGGTGTAAAGTGTGCCGTAAAACACCCCGTTATGAGCTGCCATTCACAATTGCAAGTTTGTATATATGAGAAAAATTTGGTGACAAACTAAACAAATTACGGATTATGTATCTATCATTACAAGCAGCGCGGTGAGTTGTTTGCGTGGCTAAAGGACGCTAGCCAATAGGAGGCGCCTATAAAAAAGCATGAGCCAATAGGCGCGCTTGTAATTCAGTTACAGACGCTCCGCGCCTACGCTTATTACATAAACACGTACCGCGTAGATTAGCTTTGTCAATCGGACGTTAACTCTCAGGGGGAAATCAGTGCAAAAACGCATGTATTAAAATGCAGTATCCATGTCACATTTTAAAACGATATTGTTAGTTATGAAAAAGTGATATTTTAAGAAAGTAAGCAATGTAATCAGTTTTTACTCAAGCAAATGAATTTTTGGTCCGTTTTAGGTCTTCAACGCCATTTATCTCGTGCCCGAGGCAAATTCGGCCAAAACTGGATTATCTAATTACGATCCACTTTTTGATTATATCGTTGATTTTTTCTTCCATAGGAACACATACAGAAGGCACGCTCTAACTGACGAATAACCTGTACATGTCCTCCGATAGTAACGGGTTATTTTGGTAGAAAATGCCTTAAGTTCATCTAAGGTCACCGAACGGAAGAATGTAGTCTAACCAATCTAGTCTAAGTATATACAATAATAGGAGTGAACTTCCAGGATGCCGATTATTAATTCATTGAAATGTTGATCAATACCTTTCCAGTTGGAAGTTATAACTGGACCATGAATCGTGACAATTCTTTTAATCATTAATTAAAATCAATATGTTATAAAATATAAATTTTGGAAATTACCGCTACAAAAGCACATTTCAGACACTTTTCCTATCACGTAGACTAGTCATTTTTTGTAAAGAAAATTATCCATTTTTTAAAATTTAAATCCGTGAATATTTTAACTAATACGGCCAATATGGTCAAAAATGTCAAAAAAATAATAATCGCACAATCGAGATTAGTCGTAATGTGATAATTTTCGGCATTATTGAGTACACCACCTAACGGTTACATAAAATAACTGGTTAGGTCCTAATCAGTTATCGTGCCATTAAAAATGCCCAAAAAGTTGTAAGCTAACGCAATTGGGGAGGCTTGGTATGATAATTGTAAATCGCCCACTTTTTTTGCTAGCAATAGTGCAATATAGCACTGTTTGCGCGCAGCAGGGGATTGAAAACGAAACCGAAGGTGCTAAAATAATAAAAAAAAAAAGAAATGAGAAAAATTTGAATTTTGTTTTTATGTGTAATTTATGATGTGCAATTAAACCCTATGAAAACACTTTATCTTAACACTAAAAATTAAGATGCGCAAAACAAGAATGATTTGTCGTGGTTTATTTTTTACTATTTTGCTTTGTCTTAATATTGATGGTAGGTGGTTAATGGACCCACCAGAGGTTAGTATTATTTTTGTTTGAGTTTCAGTAGTATATGCAGGGTTGCAAAAACAGCCCAACGCTAATTAGTTAGGCGTAGGGACTTGCGACGGCGACTCCTGTAACTTCAGTATTTTAAAGAAAAATGAACATATGAAAAATGTTAAATTTGCCCTCAACGCCCCAACGCCCGTTAGGTTGGCGTTGGGGTAACCCAACGCTTGGGGCCCAACCTAACGGAAACACAAAATTTGGGAATCAAGGCAAACTCGACCCTACCTCAAGACAAAAACAAAAGAAATTGCCCCAACGCCAACGCCGTTTTAGCGTTTTTTTGCAACCCTGGTCTATTGTACGGTACAATTTGTACCTTAGCCAACAAATTTGTGCGATGGAAAATTATGCGATCCGATAAAAGATGAGTGGGCGGAAAAGTTAGGGTTAAAAGACTGGGCTTTCCGGAAACTGGACGGACTTCCGAGTAACACTATCGACAACAACGGGAATTATCAAGTGCGAGATCAACAGAATCTTTGGTGGTAAATATTTGGACAAAGATATTATTGTAACATTATATTTGCTTGTACATACTCGTATTTTTAAATGTGTACAGGGCTTAATACGGGACGCTAATTTGAATTTTTTCTACGGTATATTGAAGTAAAATAAAAGTGGTTTGTAAAGAACAGCATCGAATAATTTTAACCAGTAGGGAAACCGGCTGGCAAACGAAAACTTTGATACTGAGCATTTTGAATACAGGGGGCTTCGCAAACGCGCTCTTCGAAATTTCTTCCAATGCAGTTTTCTGAGTTTTGACACGTTCTATATTAGGGATGGAAAACGCATGAATCAAAAACGTCAAAATAATTATTGAAAATCACGAAATGACAAAATCACAGTAATTACGCTTTAAGATTTTGATTTTCTGCAAAATTTCAATCCCTGTCCTATAACGACGTGCGACACCGCTACCACACGTTCTAGAACATTCACCCCAAGCTGCCCAGTCGTCCCAACTCGCCGAAAATGCCGATTTTAATTGAATTGGCACTTGAAAGTTAACTTTTGGCTCATTGTATTGGGGTGTGACTGTCGGCGGTGGCGAAGGAACAGGTTGTTGGTCGGATTTTGCAAAAGTTTTTGATATTTCCAAATTTACAATTTCCGCACTTGATATTCTGGGACTTGGATTATAATTTGGAATGTTAGTCGAGCTGTTTGTGTTTTATTATACAAAAAATAATTGAAAAATAAATGATTTTTTGAATTATCAAAAAGGCACCAGATGAGGCGCTATGGAGGCATGGGTTATGGTAAGTTATGGAAACCGGGTGAAAAAGACGCAAACTAAGCGCCCAATGTTTCTTTTACTTCTTATTTTTTGTTTCGCGGAGAAACAACCGAAAGCGTTGCCAACCTAATATTTGCCGCGTTTCGTAGCAACGAAAAACGACAAATAATAATTTCTTCTTTTTTTGTTGCACAGACAATCTAACAACTAATATTGTTAATAAATCATTGTACATTTTTTCTTGTGGCGATAATCAACATGTCAAAATAAGAAATTTTTGTTATGGTAAGACGTGTCAAGGTAACACTAAAACTATTGTATTGCCAATTAAAACATTCCTTAAGTTATCACGGCCATTTTTCTCAACACAAGGCGAAAAATCACAGCAACCCTTGAGTGACTCATGCAAACTAGGCATTCCCATATTCATCAACCTCGGCATATACCAAGGACAGGTATATCGGTTTGCATTTGACCCATGATACCCAGTCAAGGTACTTTTCATTAACTGGTTTTGATACCTACCTGCATCCCAGCAGCAGCCTTTTGCCGCACATTGTCGTTCTAAATCCATTTTTTGAATCATATCAAAAGAACGGACTTGTGCCGATTTCATGCAATTTTTGGCCACTGAAATTGCCGGACATAAATTATTCTGACTTTAGATTTGTTGAATATGTGAAAAGCGGTACAAATCGGTTAAAATATGTTTTACTCTAAATAATTTTTTGAATTAAATTGCCGAAAATAAGTTAAAAATAATCCAAAAAATTATAATAGGCGTCGTGGTTCGGAATCGAATTCCATGCGCAGCCCTTATTGGCCCGTTCGTCTTCCACCTACGCAAAACGTGGCCAACCCGTAGCATGGAATAATTACCTGTTTTCTTTAAACGGCCGTATTGGGCGCAATAAGTCGTAAATTTTTACAATAAGATATTCAACTAGTCCTGGTAGATCCAAATACGGAACTTTGGGCAGCTAATGGTCCCAGTGGATTGACATATTGGTTTGTACCAGACGATGGATAAAATAAACTGGTTTGAAGAAGATTTCGACTTCCAAAGTTGCCGCCTAAAAATCCCATGCGTGCCTCGGGTTCATCGGATCGTTTTCGAATATTTCTTTTTAACCCGCTCGTATCCCGCCCGACAATATTGTGGCTGTTTGTTTGCGCGTTTCCATTTCGCCAAGGATTCAAAACACCACCAAAAATTCCGTCTCCGAATAATCCTCCAAATGTACTAGGTACTGTATTGGTCGGTAGTCTTATCAAGGCTTCCTGGAATCTAAAGAGTGGAGTGTGGGCCCAACCTACGCTTTAATATTTTAATATCATGCTAATTGAATGGGACACCACGTGGATTTCGGCTCGGCATAATTCAAAATAACGAGGTGTGCTGAAGTGTCCTCTCGAGCTCAAAATTAAAAACGAGCTGTACTGCGCTGGCCTCTTGGGCTCAAATATAAAAAAGCTATCCTGTTCTGGCCTCTCGAGCTCAAAAATTAAAACGAGCTGTCCTGTGCTGCCCTATCCAGGTTAAAAAACATGAGCTGTCCTGTCGAACTGCCCAGCCAGCTGTCGAGCTGGGAAGACCAGCTGGCTGTTGCCGTGCTGACAACAACTAAATACCAAGCGTACGGTACAGTGAGCCCTTTCCTAATATTATGGACAGGCGCAGTTTTCCCGCCATTTGCTGATTGGAAAATGTTCCTGTAACTCATATATTGAATAGCTCGGGTAATTCGTTCTGTGTCCATATTTGAATCTAGTGGATTTGTGCAAGATCTGGACAACCGGTTCCAGCAACACCCACGCAAAATACACTCTCCTTCGGTTATATCTGTCCAACCGCAACTTTGAGATAAAACCGAAATAAACTCGTAATATGTGTTTTCGTTTGACAAGTACATTTGGACGGCATAGTTACCCGGCGCAATCCGATTTAACAATGCAAAGCCAAAAGGTGATCCAAAACGTGGCGCGCATCCTTAAAAATTTTACATGACGGATTTT
>SCLG01000127.1:181503-194739 GCA_004367875.1 Oikopleura albicans
CCACACCAACGGTATTCGCGAAAATTTCTGTTCAATAAAATATTAAAATACCTTGAAATTGTCGTAATGTTTCGCCCATTACTTGATTTTGGTTTAGTTCGAAAACTTTTGATACCAGGGCGGGTACAAATGAGGGATGGAATCGACCACCATTAGCAATAGTTTGTTCGGCGAGTGTTTTAAACATTTTATTGTTGATTGCACGATAACATACAGGAACACTAAATAAAACGTACATGGGTGTCCCTAAAATAGGACATTATGCAGGAGATTTTTGAAATACCTTTTAAAGAAATTTGGACCAAATGCAAGACGATGTTGATAAAGCGCCTGATCAAAACAGCACCCGGGAATGGAATAGCACGCAAAAGCGTTACTATTATAATAAAATCCACTATTATCCCCCTGTGGGTTAACTGATGGAACATTACAGGATTCGCGTTCACAAAATGGCACATTAATGGGACACTGAAACCAATTACGTCCTGACCATTGACCAAACATATTACTACTGTGGGATCAACTGTTTAAAGACACTTTTTTTGTTTGAAAATGTTTTATTCGGTTAAAATAATGGATTTTTTTAAGAATTTTTTTTTAATTAATTTGATCCCCAACTTGATCCCCAAGTTGAACCACTCGTGCCATAAGCGGCCACTGAGAGACTATTCATGGCTAATAAATCAAGTGGGCCAAATCGTGAGCCACTTGAATTAAGAGTCCCAAATCGAGCCTCAGAAGGTGCATCAGATACTTCTCTGGAGTCGTTTGGTAACAAACTGCTAATCGTAAGGGCCGCTGATCTCCCGGCGTGTGATAATGTTGGCATATTTGCGCTATAATCCGCATACATCGTCGATTTTTCCACACCTTTCATAGCCTATAATAAGTTGATATTTTCAAATAAATTTATTCACTGGAAATTTGCCTAATGCGAAGGTGGTACATCGCGTCGCCTTTAACTCCCAGTGGTCACTTAGTCCAAACGCCCTAAATGGACCGAAAACGATACTACGGCGGGCTTTAATTAATAATCAAAAATTGTTGAAACACGGGTCTTGTTAAATTTTATGAGAAAAAATGTAAAACATAAAACAAAACTGAAATTTTTTAAAGCTTAACAATGTAGCAAGGTCGTTTAGTCCAAATTTGGACTAAGTGACCCCGATGGATTATATGCCACTTGTGACACTTGAGAGTTAAACAAATAAAACAGCAAACAGGAAAATTCGCTAGAATAACATACTAACATAATATAGGTATTGTTTGGGTAGTCCCATTCCTAATCAGTATCGGTTAACTTTAGGTTATAACCGGCTATTTAAACTAAATTTTCAAAATTTACGGAACCTTCAACACACCTACTATGAGTGTTAAAATCCAATAGTTGTTTTGTGATCATGAAACTTTGCAGATAAGGCCTTGACGAGTTGAAATCGTCGTTCGTGTAGGTTAAAAAATAACAGGAATATAAACAATGTAGTAATAGTAATAAATGATAGTAATATTCAAATGATGCATCGCCTCAAGATAAAAAAAGCTCAAGTTCGATATCAAATATCAAGCAATGCAATAGGCCCAACGTGAACACGTCCCTCAGCGCCGCTTGGGGCCAATCAAAACCGCCAAAGACAAACAAAAACCTCAGAGACACATTAATGCATCTTTTGAATAATAAGATTACTATTACTCCAATGTATCTAATTCCAGTCATTATTTTTTTTAAACCTACACGAACGACAATTTCAACTCGTCTGAGTTTTACCTATACTATGTTAGTATTTTATTCTAAGGAATTTTTCTGTTTGTTGTTTTATTTGTTTAAAGGCGACGCGATGTACCACCTTTGGATTGGGCAAATTTCAACTGAATAAATTAAATAATAAAATAAATAATACTATAGCACATGCTCCAATTACAAAAGTAACAGAAATAAGTAAATCAAAATTATCGGATCAGTTGAATATTAGATAAAAATGGAAACAAAATTTAGTAATGAGTCATTAAGTGAAGAAAAACTTGAGCAACTGGCCATAGAACATCGATGGCAAACATCACACATGGGTACTTTATCCCGAGATTTAAGTTTCCGGGGACTACAAGTGGCTTTTGCAAACGACAATAACTATCAATACGTTCTCGTGAGTAAATGACAACTTACCGAAAAAAAATGTTTCGTAAAACTTACTATAGTATGTTACATACTGTATGTAGTATATTGATAGTTTAGCCTTTTGTAACGAAATAAACGCTGTGTCCTAATACATCAGCAATATATAATACACCAGGTGTGCCGTTATGTTACAAAACCAAATAAAAAAAATTATAACATAACGGAAAATTGTAACATAACGACGCAGTGCGTAGCAGGGTTGTAAATTTGGGCCAAATTTGCGTAGGGTTAGCGTTGGGTTGGGGCAAAATTGAAATTTTCCTGTTGGCGTTGGGTTGACGTAGGGGCAAAACTCAAAAATCGCGTTGGCGTTGGGTTGGCCCCTACGCCCCAACGCCCCTACGCCCCAACCCAACGCCCAACGCTCTAGGGGCGTTGGGGCANTAATATTGGTCAAATTGACCACAAACTGTCCAAGGGTGGTTATGAGACCAAATTATCATTACTAACAGTTCAAACGACCTAAATAACAGTGAAAAGTGCGCGTTAGTCACTAGAAATGCACATTCGTGAAATCATCTTTTTTTTGGTCAAATCGATCAAAAAGTGTCCAAGGGTGGTCGGAGAGCTTTCGAAAGTACGCTCATTAGGTTCGGAACCTTCGGTTTACCTATAGGACCTATTTTTACATGCTGACAGCTCTTTTTTTATCTTTTTGGCGCAGGGCCATTGCTACTCTTTAGAGTACTAAAAAAGTATTTTTTTTGGACTTTTGCGGACCTTTGCACATGTAATTTAGATATGACCCTAAAGTACCCACAGAAAAAAAATTCAGCTCTTTAGAGCGTAAAACAAAAAATCTGGTCAATAGACAAGTTCTGAAGGTGTGTAAAATAATTCATATGAAAAACGCCCCTACGCCCCAAGAGCGTTGGGGCGTAGGGGCATTTTTGAGTTCACGTTAGCGTTGGGTTGGCGTTGGGGCAAGACTGAAAATTCACGTTGGCGTTGGGTTGGGGGCCCCAACCCAACGCCCCTACGCCCCTACGCAATTTTGACAACCCTGGTGCGTAGGCGGTTTTGCTGGAAAACGCCAAAAATATAAATTGTAACATAACGGGTCCTACGGGGAAAATATTGCGCAATCTGTGTTTTTTGTACAAATTGTAACATAACGGAAAATAGTGATTACGTAACTCGAAAATATTGCGCAATACGTGTTTTTTTGGTATAAATTGTAGCATAACGTAAAATACTGATTACGTAACTCAAAAATATTGCGCAATACTTGTTTTTTTGTATAAATTATAACAGAACGGCGTAGTGCGTGGGCGATAATGCTGGAAAACTTTTTCCATAAAAAATGTAAAATAACGCGACGAACGGAAAAATTGTAACATAACGGGATTTTGCTAGAAAAAGACTAAAGTAATAGTTTAGTAATTTTATGGTATTTAATAGTATAATAATATTATTTATGTCTGAGATTCTCGGACTGAGAACGTTTAGTAAACACAAAAACGTTTAAAATATGTGTTTAGCCTATTTCGTTACTTTATTTACGTCCTCGAAAATTCAAAAAAGGTGAAATACCTTTATCAGATTTGCTCACAATGGCTTCCGAATTTTCAGACGAAAAGTTTGTATCTATGTCCCCTTATTTTGAAAGTTTAATACAAAACCTTGCCGACGGAAACAAGGATATTATACAACAATCTCGTGCTCTTTTTCATTCTAGGGAAGGTAAACATTGAACTACTAAATTTTTTAAATCCTAATAGCAAAATTTAGACTCGATAGTATCGAGTCGATACGCAAAAACTGTTAAGATATTGCTAAACCCCTATTTTTTTAATTGACCGAGTTTTGTAACTATTATCTAAAAAAACTCGATATTTCAATGTTGTCCTTGATAATCAAATTATTTTTCAAACAAAAACCAAGTCAATCTCGCCAAAATTGTTAGAGGAGATAGCATCTGAAATATTTATTTTTTCCAAATTCACGACGTCGTTGGAGGTCGTACGTAAACAGTTATGGTGCCCAAAATTATCTCATAAACCACTTTGAACGTTTTTCTACAACATTCAAAGAAACATCCACGAAGTTGACGTGGTGGTATAGCTTTCATAGCGTTATTCCGCGAAGTCAATTTTGTAAACAACACTATGGACTCGTCCTTAACAGTCATGCGCATATTGGGTAGCCAACTACCTATTTTCACTTTATTTCTAAATAAAAATAGAACGGCTTGTGATAATAAAAAACCCGTCAACGGATTTGAAATCAAAAAAATGTTTTACGTTTTTATATGGGAGAAAAATATTTTTTTTTTTAGAAAATTGTTTTTACGTTTGGGTCCGTGGAGGACGTGGGTTAAGGTTTTAAATCACCCCAGTAAGAGAAGGGCGTCAAAACAGGGCTTCAAAATAAAAATCATAAATATCCGTTCATTGTTTGGCGCGCTAGAGCAAATTGGTTAGCTAGCTACGCCAGATGCGCATGACTGTTAAGATAATTGTTTAGGGAGTAGTCGAAAAGCCCCATATGTTTTGTATGCAAAAGTAGTCGAAATTTCTTGAAGTAATGGGTACAATTTTTTATCTCGCAAATAAACAAAAAAAGTTCAGTTTATCTCAAGAGAATCAAAGATATTTGGATATGAAAGTCAGTATCCAGAGTTTTTCATTTTTGACGATACTGATAATTTATCTTTGATGGAAAGAAAGCTTGAGGAAGTAAATTCTAAAATTGATGAAACAGAGTTTGGAGAAGAAGACTTTCAATACCAAGCAATGCTTGCGAGACGTGCCCAATTAGCGGCTCATGTTTTAAAGAACAATGCAGTTCTTAATAAAGACAGAACAGACGAACCGGTATTTTTATGGAGTCCGTAATTGGACAATATAATTGTCTAGCTACGCCTTTTCTCAATACCACCTACGCAATTATCTTTCAATTTCATTTATTCTGGAAAACAACTGCGCAAGGCTTAGGTGCAAATTAAAAATTGATAAAAAATGCGTAGGTAACTAACACGGCCACGTTTTGCGTAGCTTGTGCATTTTTTTCTTTTGCCATAACTTACGAAACAAACGCTAGAATAACATTTTTGGTAGGAAATTTGGAAATAATCAAAATGAAATCGATATATGAAAAAGAACATTATACCGAATTTTGGTGGAAAGTTATAATAAAAGAAAATTTACGCCGTGAGAAAAATGCCACGAAAAACAGGGCCCAATTAAGGTGAAATAACGTTAATTGAATAAATTTAACAAGCAAAAATTGTATTGAAATTTCACCATAGTTTTTTTTCCTGTTATTTAATTTCTGTTTTTCGCAAATTTTAAATGTTAAGATTTTCTGTCACGTTACAGATGCATGGATGGATACAGTGAAATTAATCTTGGGATATTGGGACAATCCCGGAGGAATTTCAGAAGAGGAATATGAAACATCTTTGACGCGTCATGCCATGAATATGACGACTTTGATTGTGCAAGCCTTACGAGCCTGGGGCTTGATAAAACGAATTTGGTCGCAATATGGGCGCAATTTTGGCCAAAAATGAAAAAAAAACTCACATTTTAACGGAATGCACAATAGCGGAAAATTAACTCTTTAATTTAGCCCCTATCGAAGATGGAAATGAAGATAAAATAGAAATCTACAAGAAAAAATTATTTGAGTGTCAATTTGTCTTCCCATCCGTAGTTTATAATTTATTTAACGAGTGTCAGATGTATGTGCCCAAAGAATACTATGAGCATTTTATTGATGTTATAAAGCATACGAGAGTTAAATTTTTAGCGGATTCAACGAAAGAAGATCTACTGGAGCAACTGCCATTATTTTTAATTTGTCTTGGCGCTGAAATTAAAACATATAAACATGAATTGTACGAAGACTTCATTCATACCGGTTAATAAATTTGTTTTCAGCTACCTTTCAGTACCGGTTGTCATACGGCTTTTATATATTTTCACTTATAAGTCCTCAATATAACGCTATTTTAGGACAGTTGAAAACTCAGAAAGACTTACTCATCACACATTTGTGTTTTTTCTTATAAATGCTATTAGCATTTAAAAAATACAAATTAAAAAAATAGAGTGGGTCTCACATTAAGGGACGGTATTCTATGTTTACCTTAAATTTTGTCCCTTAATTTGAACTTTTTTTCTTATTTTAAGAAATCCGTCCCTTTACTTAAATCTTTTTGGTAAAAGTTTCCCGTAAATTGAATTCTGTCCCTTAATATAAAACCTCCTTGTACATATTCAAAAATATTCCTATTAAGGGACGTATTTTTTTGAAAAGGTTAAAAAATTCAAATTAAGGGACGAAATTCCAATTTGGGGACAACAGTGGACTTTGGTCAAAAATAACAAACCGTCCTTTAATGTGAGACCCCCCTGTATACTACATGATTCATCTACTAGGGAAGTTATAGCGGTGTAAGATTGGAGGTCAGCTGTGATTTAATTTTTAGTGAAAAAACGAGTGCGATTCGAGTGCCCGAAACTTAAACCAATTGATTATCGTGAAGCACGTCGCTTTCAAACTGGTCGCAAATATAATCAATATCTCGAAGTTTTATCTGAAGAATCGCATGCACAAGTGGAGAGCACAATGAGAAATGCAGTGGATAAATTTATATTAGAGCTAATGTAGTTGTATGTAAAACTTTTCATAATTCTTTCACAAAAATAAACTCAAAAGCTTATAATAAACAGACAATTTGAACACATTCTCTTGTTTTTGATTTTTTGTGGTTATATTTTCGCAACTACTTTTACAACTTTTACGATAATGAATTGATTTCAAATGTAAAAACATCCGCATTTGGATTTTCAATTTTTAAAATTCAAAATCATGACAATAAAGGTCAAGCGGTTACGCTTTTTTTTGTTGTTTTTTGCCGGTTACTTTTTCTCCGACCCTTTTTTCCGAAATCGGAAAAAATACGATTTTGTTGATAAAAAATACGATCATTGTTGATAAAATTGGAGAATCCATTTAGAGAATTTTTTTCCGTTTTTCTGTCGGGTGAAATAAAGTTATTTTTTACTTACATCGCTCATCTTACTGATTAGATTTGTCGTACGGTAATTATCTGCGCCGTCTGGTGAAAACGTAACCATTATGCACTCATTACCGGTCCAAGTACAATAAAGTCCGAAACATTCGTTTTCTCGTTCTGCCTGGCAAATCTGTGCTGTACCCGGTTGGATGACATAACCATTTATATATTTTCCGAAAATTAATAGAAAACTATATGCCAACATTTTTTTTTCAAAAATATAGAAAAAATAAATTTTCTTTTTGAAAAAAAAAGAATCGGCAACCAAAAAATACTGATCTAATAACAAGTGTGAGAAAAATCAGCAAAATTTATTTTAACTGGTGCCAAAAATTTCGCCGCTTGGGGCAAGTTCAATTTTCAGGAAAATGTAGTTGATCATAAATTGAAGTTAAATCTTCACGAGTTGTTTTTGTAAAACTTTCATAAAAACCTGCAGGTGCTTATTAAGCATTTTTATATCAAAAGTTTGTTTTTATAAATCTTATAAAAATCTGATAATTCCACTTTTTAACTTTGAATAAGATACAATATTTCAAATGTAATAAATGGCGTTAATCGTAGGCACAAATCCCACATAACTTCTAATACCGAAGATAAATATTGGCACCGACTGAATTGGCAGCAAGTAAATTTGGTGCAAAATCATCGCCTATATCTACTGTGCATTTGTTCTAATTTTACGTTTTTTGGAATCATCACTTGGGGTATAACTTGAGAATTTGGACATAGACGGACGCTTTGTCGGTTTTTGGGCATAAATCTGAAGATTTAACCCGTTTCGGGACAGAATTCAATATGAAAAAAAAAGTTACCCGTTTGGGAGACAATTAACCGTCTCGGGGTTACCGTTTCGGGGACGACAACTGTATATGCGGATATTTTGCGCAAACTTTTCACAAATAAAAAAAAATCTCGAATTTACGGTGATTTTCTTCCATCATCGTCGATGATTCATCAAAAATAAGGTGGAATCCACCTGGTGGATGAAATTAATGTGAGTTTAATTTTATTTGTGCATTTTGTCCGTGAATACGAACTTTATAAATTATCATCATTACAGTTTATTTCAATCCTAACTTGTATTCGCCTTTTTATTTTGGTCAAAATAAATACATGATAAAAATGATTCGAGTTTATGTACAGTTTACACTATTGACCCAAAATTGTCACAAATTTGAAACAGTCATGATTTTGGGGGATTACGTTCGATAGTTCAGATCGTTAAACTTTCACAAAGTACAGTAGTAAAATATATATAATTAAAAATATGTCCATCAAAAAAAAAAGACATTTGGTACACAAGTTTTTTACAGATCGTTCCTTTACAAATAAGTTGACGGCGCAGAGATAAATAAGAGTTTTTAACAAAATGAGCTATGTCCGAGATGGCACCAGCCTAAATATTTCAGCGAACCCGTAAGTTTTTTTTTCAGTTAAAAAATATATTTTATAATTTTTACACGAGAGTCATACACCAAAAGAGACTTGGTATAGCTTTAACCCTTGACCACATAATTCAGAAATTTGTCCAAATTAGCACTTGACTTTGTAGCATCGGTTTCTTTTACAAAATTCGATGACAGAAAAAATCAACATAGATTAAGCAACTTAAAGGGCCCTATCCGACATTATTTAGTTGATGATGTCGAAATCGCTTTTGAATGATACGAAGACTGATTTAAGTTCGACAGTCAAAGCTGTTCCACACGGTATTTTATTGGAGCTTTTTTTACTAAGAATGTGTTGCGAAATGTTTTGACAAAAAAATAAGACATTAGTACTGAATAATAATTACCTGTATTACCTGAACTAAATAATCTGGTGAATTTGGTAAAAAAAGGAGTAAATCGCAAATTTTGGTATACTTTTGTTGTAATGCTTTGTTGAAATGCTGTGGCGTAGAATTATAATAAACTACACCCCCTGCGCTGTTATCTTGTCACCCGTTATCTTGCAGATTTTTCCGTTATCTTGCGGATTTATTTTGGGCCAATTTTCCAGGAATCACTAAGCACTGCGCTGTATCTTGCAGGTGTCTCCGTTCGCTTCGTTATCTTGCAGATTTTTTTCATGCGAAAGTTGAAGATAACGGCGCAGGGGGTGTAGTAACACCCAGACTGGGCGGCCCAGTCCATTTATTTTCATTCATTTTTTACCAAACATTTCTGGCGACAATGAGACAATTGAGCTTGGAAAAGCAGTACTAAGGACAGCGATAAAAAGTATATGTGACTTCCTCAATCATTAAGTTTGTACCGGGCTTCCGATTTGGAAGGATACGCCTGTTTGTATTCTTTGTTTTTTTTTAATTCCACGTCGTTGGACGCTGCGCGTTTTATACTTTTTTTACCACAGTAACTTTAGCTGAAATATGTTTATGATCTCATAAGTTATGCCACCGAGTAACAAATGTTCATAAGTAAATTTTCATTCCCGTGAATACAAAATAATCATTTTTCAAGACTTCATACAAAGAGCATCTTTAATACCGAGTGGATGATACGCTTTTTGTGACAGACGCTACTTGGTCTACAAATATAATTAAACAAAGAGAATATATGTATTTTAATTTTGTAGAAGCAGCATCACAAAATATTGTACTTTTGGGTCATCATCATCCTTAAAATAAATAATTAAAGGGACGCAACGTTTGAGGCTGATCCCGAAACGGTTCGAACCGATTCAACGGAACTTGAACCAGCAATTGAACCGACAATGGAAGCAAAAGGAAATAGTTCCAGTAATTCAGACAGTAGTCTTTATGCGCCTCATGAATCTACGGTAAGGCGCCTTTTTACATGAAATAACAGATACACCCCGTGCGTTGTTATGTTTTATGCCACATAAATTATGCACAGTCTGTGCCCCATTCACTCCCTTATCCTGCGGATGTTTTGTCATGCAACAGTTGCGAGATAATGGCGCAGGGGTGTATATGCATCCTATATAATCTTTGTAATTAATCATATATTTATAATTATTTAAATACATTTTAACTACTGGTGTGGGTCGCCAGTTTGTCACCGAGCTCGACGCGGGTCTTACAATAGATAAGACCGAGTACTGTTTTTAACCTACAAGCGAAATTTTCTCGGTGACATTTTTTTGCTCACTCCAGTATTAAATATGGCCTTAATTAACAATAAAGTACACCAGAGGCGCCATTATAGAGATGAAACCCCATTGTGAACCTAGTTGTGTAAAATAGCCCTATAACGGCGCCTCTGGTATAATTAATACGAAAAAAACATTTTAATTTTCATCATCATCATTAACAACATGCGGAACCCGCACGGAGCCCCGGTTGAAGATGAATTGGTAGTACCACCACCAGGTGGTGAACAAATTAGTGATCCGGAAGAAAAAATTGAAATAGATGCTGTCGATAATGGAGATGAAATGAATGAATCCATGATCTCATATTGTTCATCTTGTAACCAACCTTTACCGGTAGAAACGGTTGAACCAGCGGTAGAACCGGTTGAACCAGCGGGAGAACCGGTTGTCAAACCAGAATCCATTGTGTTGCAAGCAAAATCAAAGGTAGAACCCAGTGGCGAATCTGAAAAAGAAGTGGAAATCGAACCGGCTTTACCAGCAGTACCGGTCTTAGCACCAACTCCTTCAAGCAGTTCCGAACCAGAGGACACTGGTAAAATTGCTATTGAACCCGAAGCAACGGTCAAGCCGGAACTATTGGTCCAATCCGATTTTGTGGCACCATCAACCGGATCTGATACAGGGTCGGTCAATGAACCGGTATTATCAGACGGCGAGTACATACCGATGGAGTCAACGGTTAGCGTAATTTACTCAAGGATAACTACCTGGCCGGTAACCCTTGATGTCCTTTTGCAGCCTGACCTGAATGCTGCTTATTATTTGACCCATTTTCGAACGGATGTAGAAACTTCAATCTTATATTTTTATAACTTAATTTTTGATTTCGTAAACAAATGTATTTTAGAAAGAAGCGTATATCTGAAACGTCCAGTCATATAAAAATTCAAAAAAATAACCAAAAGAGAACTAATAATATTAATAATACTAAAAAACACATTTTTAGTGATGTAACCCGTACTTACTGGATACCGGTAGGTTCTGTCGCACAACTCAGTTTACTCCCAAGGGGAAGTGCGTATATAAATACGCGACTTGTTTTTTCGTCGATTTAAGGCATATGGAGGCCTCGTAGGTCAAAATGAGTATTGCTGACCCCCCTCAACTTTTCGAAAAAAATACATTGAAGGTATTTTTTCCGTAGGTTGGAGATTTCAAACAGCTCTCTAGGGGGCCCTGGTGGCCCAAGTCAATTTCTGAATAGTCAGATCGAAGTAGTTTGACGAGCTCTACAACTTGGCTTTACCAGTTTTCTTGAATTATTACGAATTATTGTTAATTTTTTAAGTGCGTGTTTTTAAGTGCGTGTTTATATACACACTTTTTCCCCCTACGGGTTTCCAAAAACTCCTTCCCCCTGAGAGTTAACTGATATTTTATCGCTTCAAAAAATAATATTATTACATTAAGGGAATTGCGGATTCGAAGTTTCATACGACCTCTCGTACCATTCTGACAGATAGTGAAGACTCCCCATCGGAATATGAAAACGATGACGAAATACGAACTAGTTACATTTATGTTTATAAGGTAATAATTTTTGGGACGCTTTCAGTTGAAAAACCCCTTATCTTAGATCATTTATAGACAGATAACCCCTTGCGGAGTTATTTTGATTGTCCAAAAGATAACTGCGCAGGGCGCAGGCGAAAAAACGAAATATAAGTTTTCTTCAAAATAACTGTGTACAAGATAACTGCGTTGGTAAAAATGAGGAAATATTAGAAAACATGCCGAAATGTTACATTTCGGCAAGATAGCTGCTCGCAATTTTACAAATAAAATTATTTATCAATCTAGAATATTCACCCAACATGGCGTGTGGGGCCAGACATGAAAGATCCAAAATGTTGGCTGTATAGTGAATACGACGGTGACATTACCGGTTTCGATGCCGGTCAAGATCGCTGTAAATCTGGAATAAAATGGCATGAATATCGAAAGGGCGACTGGGAGAGAATGTGGCTATTTAGAATGTATGATAGTGGAAAAGTTAAAGATACTGAAGGTTTGTAAAATGTGAAATATAAGTGTACGCTTCAGGTTATCACAAGCAAATGAGTTATCTAGTCATAATACACAGGGTGCGCGGTTATGTTTCACCCCGTTATGTTTCACTTTTTCCCGCCCGTGCTGTTATGTTTTACTTTTTTTGAGAAAATATTTTCCCCAAATACAATAACTTTATATGCTAAGCCCTACGCCGCGGCGTTATGTTTCACTTTTTCCCGTTTTGATTAGATAACTGGTTAGGTGGTGTATATAAAAATTATTCAGGTGCGTGTCATACAAGTTGCAAATCCGAGTGGAAGCAAACTGCCATTCACGGATTTTACGAAAGAAGAACTGATGAAGACGGTCACGTTTATTATGTCCGGGAGTCGACATCACGTGGTATTCGTAACCCTCACTGGTACCCACCAGGCGAAGAGCCACGGGAACCGACCCCTATTCGGGAACCGACCCCTATTCGGGAACCAACCCCAATTCCACGGGAACCAACACCAGTACCACCTACGCCAACTCCTCCATGTTCCAGTTCAGGATCAGAAGATGAACTAGCTCCGATAATTTTACCTACCGATGAGCCCTTAGTTATGCGCGCATTACCGGAATACAGGTTTTTATGTGAACAATTATGTTTATTGAATATCAGTTTTTTATCTTTCTTGAAAAATATGATGTTGTTGTGAATCTTTCTTTGTTTGAAAACAAATTTTGATGATTCAATTTTATCTTACAAAAAATCTAGTCAATCAATGATCGGCTATTTTCATAAAACTAGCACCAGAATGCATAAGCACTGATTATTGTAAAATACAAAAATCAAGCCAATTAATGATCGGTTATTTTCATGAACTTAGTACCTTAATACAGAAGTATTGATTTTTGTTAAATCCAAAAATAAAGCCAA
>SCLG01000127.1:204615-227630 GCA_004367875.1 Oikopleura albicans
ACGCTTTCAGTTGAAAAACCCCTTATCTTAGATCATTTATAGACAGATAACCCCTTGCGGAGTTATTTTGATTGTCCAAAAGATAACTGCGCAGGGCGCAGGCGAAAAAACGAAATATAAGTTTTCTTCAAAATAACTGTGTACAAGATAACTGCGTTGGTAAAAATGAGGAAATATTAGAAAACATGCCGAAATGTTACATTTCGGCAAGATAGCTGCTCGCAATTTTACAAATAAAATTATTTATCAATCTAGAATATTCACCCAACATGGCGTGTGGGGCCAGACATGAAGGATCCAAAATGTTGGCTGTATAGTGAATACGACGGTGATATTACCGGTTTCGATGCCGGTCAAGATCGCTGTAAATCTGGAATAAAATGGCACGAATATCGAAAGGGCGACTGGGAGAGAATGTGGCTATTCAGAATGTATGATAGTGGAAAAGTTAAAGATACTGAAGGTTTGTTGACCCATCTAGACATACTGAGTAACTGAAAATTATAATATAAGTTGGTGTAGTAATGAGTTGACACGTAACGAATTGACAGTTTGGAACGAAGTGACACGTTTCGAAGTTTTCTAGGCTAAAATTGGTTAAAAATTGGGCAAAAGTGACGGGACAAAGTGACAGTTTTTGACAAAAAAAAATCGGAAACCAAAGTGTCACTTCGTTACTACACCAACTGTTATCACAAATGACCTGGTTGTTTACGTTAATGAAAAAGTATGACCTTAAGAATTAACATAAAGCTATCTATAACCAAACGAAAACTAAAAAACTATTTTTTATAAGTTTTAACGCATTGTTTCAAATATGTCCCGAGAAACATAATTTATGGGTCTTGATCATAATATGATAAATATAAATTACATATACGTATTTATACGGATCAACTTCCGTCCCACTCACAAATCCATCAATCAATATTATTTACAGTTTTTGACATTTTTCAAGATTTCTTTGTTATTACAAATATGAAGAATAGGGCCATTTGCGCCTTTATAATAAAGCATGATACACAAGGAGCGCCGTTATGTTTCACTCCGTTATGTTTCACTTTTTTTGGAAAATTTTTCCAGCTAATCCGCCTACGCCCTGCGCCGTTATGTTTCACCTCAATAAAATTCAGACCAATTCGCCTACACACTGCGCCGTTATGTTTCATTTTTTCCCGCTCGGCCGATTATGCTTCACTTTTTTCCGAATTTTTTTGTGAAACATAACGAGGCACCCTGTGTAATACAATTATAATTCAGGAGCGTGTCATACAAGTTGTAAATCCGAGTGGAAGAAAACTGCCGTTCACGGATTTTACGAAAGAAGAACTGATGAAGACGGTCACGTTTATTATGTCCGAGAGTCGACATCACGTGGTATTCGTAACCCTCACTGGTACCCACCAGGAGAAGAGCCACGTGAACCGACACCTATCCGGGAACCAACCCCTGTCCCGCCTACGCCAACGCCTCCGTGTTCGAGCAGTTCATCCAGCAGTTCGTCCAGTTCGGAATCGGAACCTGAACCCGAACCAACTCCTCCACGGACACCAACACNCAAGATAAACAACTGGATCTCTACGACATGGTAATGGCGTAGTCTACGCCGCGTAGAGGATTCTGAAAATCCTGAAAATAAATACATTTTTTAGTATTTGGATCAGAAGTTGAAACTCCTGGTGGATATTCGTTAAAACAGAGTAAGAAAGACAATTTCATTGGGTCTTACCGTTATTTGAAGGACGATGTCTATATGCATGGTCCCATTGCTTACGAAGGAAGGCTAGAGTTTTCACTATAATAGTATTAATTGTAATTTACAGTCCTTACTTTCAATACGGATGTTTTTGATTCTCAAAAATAGCGTCCGTTTCGTCCAAAATTTCGGTAACAAAATTAATGGGCACGTCTGAGACGTGATGTATAGCGATTGGTTAATATGTTTTTCTCGTTCCCATTTGAAAATCAGGACAGTATAAAAAAACAATTTGGCATGGACCGTATTTGAATGACTAGCCTGGTATTAGCACGAAAAAGGTACTCAAAGACGACCTCCCAGACATGGACATGATTTACGTGGGCGAGCGCGGGTTTGAAACAGATTTCAAAAATGTCTCACTCCCCGGCTACTACGACAAGATTGGATCCGCTGTTTATGTACGACGAGGACTGTCCCGACCTGACTACCAAACCGTGTATTGTTACAAATTAAACGACCGTTGGTGCATTGGCCCACATTTGGGAAGTAAAAATGCGTGGGCGTATTCTGCGGTTAATGATCAATACCCAACCGGTCGTTTTGCATGGTACGAGAATGTTTATGGAAAAGCTGGACAAAGATCGAAAACGATTAGAGTTTATCCAACAAAGAACGGTTAAAAATAAATTTCATCTTAATGCATGACTGTACTACACTTCCTACCCCGTTAATTGGCCATGTTAACTTCACAAAATAATTGGCTTTAAATTTGGCTTTCGAAGTCAATTAGAAAAATGTACCGTGTGTTGAAGCTTAGACTATCGTAGGGGTGCCAAAATACCGTTAAAATCATATGAGGAATCCAACACACGGTATTTTTCTGAAATGTTTTCTTTATGTTCGGCCTTACACGATGATATTGAGTTTATCAAAAAAGTCTTGGTAATTTTTGACGAATTTTAAAAGCAAATTAATTTGGTAGGTAGTGTAGCTCACGAATTTTGAATTATTTTTGTAAATTATTTTATTTTTCCTCGTATGTTAGGTTTGACTACAAATTATAGGAAAAATGCCCCGAACAGAGATATTAGGTAAATATTATAAGAAATTAGAACCAGTTTAATTGATTATGATATTTTCTGTGACAAATCTTTGAAATTTAGTTTATATCTCGAATTGTAGTAGTCAATTTTAATATACGACACCCTGTATTTTCATAATGTGTTTTAACAAATTTTAACTACATACATTCACTTTCCAAAATCAATGAGCTGTTTTAACCACTTAATAAATTATAAATAATTAAGTTTACTTATATGTTTTTTTATCTAAGGCTACACTTAACCCTAGGCCGTCACGCCTCGTTATTTTTCCGATTTTTAATGTGAAATAACTTTTATATTTTCCGCATTTAAAATAAATATACAGGTCTTTATTGGCAGTGATTAAATCAATCAATAAATTAAACATTATGCTTCGCAGCAGATTTAAAAGTTGACATTTTTCATATTTGTACTAACTCTTAGGGCTATTTTGCCCACTTGGCAACACATTGTCTACTTTTTCACAATGAAGTAATGTGAAACGCTACTTTTTGGAATACATAAAATAATGCGTAAAGCAAAAAGGAAATTCCTCCGGGCAAGTGTCAAATATTCGGCTGAAAGCCTTTTCTCCATCATTCACATTTGATCTAAAAGCTTGGCTATCCTTATCTTCATGAACCGGAATAACGACGTTGCGCCCATCATTGAAATTGGGGCAAATAGCGGAAATATTCTAAAGCAAAAGGTTAGTATGAAATATAATACTATTACTACATGCAAAAATATTTTTTTTTTTCTGGTTCACAATTCGTAGTTCTATGTTCATTTTCATTGTCATAACATTTTATAAAGAAAAACGCATTTCACATGCCTAGCTTCATTATTTCTTATATTTCGCACCTCAGCCAGACTACAAAACAATAAGTTTGCATGTGCCAAATAAGGGTCGGTATATGAAAGTAGCAAACGAAGCCTAACTCGTTGAACCCATGTGTTTTTTCTCAGTCACGGCTCCGACCACTATCAATTTACTTACTCGGCCCCGAGCCGCCATTAATTTACAGGCTTCGTCGACAAGGCGTGAGATTTGTAGCGCGACCACAAGAGGGCAACACTCATCTTGTGCCGGAAGAACGGTGCGGTCAATATTGACAATATCGATTTGTTCTTGGTCAATTTGGTCGGCAGAATCCGATTGTCGAAAAGATAGTTTGTTCAAGTAGGGCAGTTTGAGCGAATCATTTTTGATAGCTTTTTGGGAGTTATAAATTTTAGGTGAATACTAATTAAAATTTTTAACCCCTTTAAGAATTTTGTCCGACAGGCGGCGTGGTTTGTTCTGAGGTCCAATTGGCTCAAGTGGTGTTATGTGAGATGCATAAGACGGCAATTTCTGTCCAGTTTATGCTACATTTGGTCAATTTTTTTATTTGAATAAAACACCTACACTCCCCCCTTCATAATAAGGAATCCACAATGAGGGCCACCTTGACCAACTTTACCGTAATAGGAGTCATTGTCTCATAATAAGGGCTACTTTTTCAGTATACAAAAGTGGCCCTTATTATGAGGGGAAGTGTATTGTTAATTTCGTTATATTTTATACTCGAAACCTAAACATTTTATGAAAAACAAAGTTATTTAAACGCAGTGTTTTCATATCTTGAAAATTATTGATTTTGGTGTTATATTGTTAAAACTTTAATTTATAACCCGACTAGAAACGGCTCAAGGCAATTATCCCAAAAAATGACTTCTTCAACCCACGACCAATTGATCATATTGATGAAAAAGCGCATAACTTGTTCATAGTACTCTTCGCTCATTTCAGGTACTAAATCGTTTGCTTGGGGTAAAGTACAATCGCCATCCTGGGTACAATCGCAACAGTCTCGGCAACATACCTCCAGAATCGTTTGATCTCGCGATAAAAAGGGTTCTTGAGTTAATCCACCTTGCTTGAATTGGTAATCAGTTTCTTAAAACGGTGTCATAAAATAGTTTCCTTGAAATTTTAATTTCCGTCAGATATTGTATCTACGTTCCATAAAATCGATTATAAAAATGAGCACAGAGGGAATTTTTCACCAAAATTTTCATTAATTTGTGAGAACTTTTTCATAAATTTCTAGACCAATTCCTGAAAATCGCAATATTTATATACCTAGGCGTAGGGACTATACCTAGGCGTAGGGACTAGCTGAAATATAGTGATCATCTAAAACCAGTATTTGTACTAGATAAACGGCCTCATAAACGGACGACCATGTGGTCGCGAAACCATATTTTGAACAACAATTCGTGACCAAATGGTGAGGTCGCGAAAGTACTCATAAATGGGTTTTTTAGCGACCACAAATGGTCACGAAAGTACCCTTCACCTCATGAAAGCACCGGCGTTGTAATTTAAAACTATAAAAATAACACCCGTTTTCCTTTTTTATCTCCAACTCGACCACAACCTTGAACGACAGCAATTTCTTCTAAAATGATTATTTTGTAAATATGATGTTTAAGGTCCGTTGATTTTTCAAGATCCGTGAATTACACATCAAATGATTACACATGTGTTAGGTTAACACTGTTAACGTAAACTAAAAAAACATTTCAAATATAGTCATTATAAAAACTACGGAAAGGTGCGGTTACTAACACGAACACGCCATGTTCCGAAAAAAAAAACTTCCCTTTGTTCCAAATCATATAATGTCGGTAGTATCAAACGCTTTTTGTGTTATTTCCCCCAATGTTCCTTCAATTGAACTGATCCGTAAATATAAAACTGATTTATTAACACATTTTCGTACCGGCTTTTTAAAGATAACTTGGAGTCCAAGTCTTGGACTAAACTACTTTTCCCTAAATTTTAAATAAGACAAACAGTTTAACAGTAAAATTATAAGGCAAATATGAACGTATATGGGAAGGGCGTGATAAGGGACGCCTACTGACCTTCTCAGCTCGACAGCTGGCCGGGCAGTTCGACAGGCTAGCTCATTTTTTTTTTGACTCGAGAGGCCAGCACATTAATCAGTTGCCCATTAATATTTTTTCGGCTCGACAGGCTAGCTGAGCACAGCTCATTTGTGTATTAATTAAGTTGAGCCGTGCCGACATCCTTAGATTAAACTAATAACTAAAACTTTTTTTCCAAAACCTGAAACATGCAAAAGATATGCCTTTAAAGATACCCTCTTTCAGTTTTAATTTTTTGAAAAATCTAGCTCTTACTGTCCGAAATTGAAACTGTAGTACAATTTGGGCCAAAGCATCCGTGCGTTGAATCAACTTTCTCCACAATAAGATTAAGGATCACGATTAATTTCATCTGGATAAAAACGAAATCGAATTAATTTTGTACTATCTTGTTCTTTGTCGAGTAATGTCTATGTTATGAAAAATTTACCGAAAAAAGTGGAAACTTTCGACTTCATTGAATAACGAGGAGCAACGGAAACAATTCAAACAATAGAAATCAAACGTTCCCCCACCGCAAAGTCTACTCAACAAAATTGGTTGTACAAATACTGCACTTAATCCTGCATTTAAATGTTTTTACAGAAATCGATGCTCAGTTACTCGCGATGATTGAATTAAAAACATATTTGGGTGCTTAATTCTCTTTGAGAACTGTTGGTTCTATGTGGATTTCAATTGTCATATCATTCAAGAAAAGCTAACCGTCCAAAAATGCATAAAAAGCTAATGCGGACAAACCTCCGAAATTTGAAGATGGCAAAAAGAAGAATATACCACCTGAGAGGTTATCTCGTGCGCTTATCAGGCCGGTCTCTCATTGGATATCCATTGAGAATAACAAATTGGTATTGCGAAATTACCCGCTCGTGCGCTTATCTGGCCACCTTGTTTTGCACATTTTCCAGCTATTCCGCCTACGCCCTTAAGGTTTATCAGGCCGCATGAGGGTTTATCAGGCCGGTTTTAGAAGGCGAAAGTGGCCTGAAAAACCCTCAGGCGGTGTATCAGACTAAACTAAATTCAACTGAAAATTATTCTTCAAACCTTTTTTAACATCAATGATCTGATTTTCGTCAATTTCTACAATATTCCACACGTATAAACTATAAATAGGAACTAGTAATGAGTTTTAAAACTTTTTGGGAGTTTTTTCATAATTTTACATACAATTTTTAGTATGCAGTTATACAGCTACTGAATAATTTAAGGGGTGTATATACCCTTTGTTTAGAAATAATAGATATCAAAGAAACCGCTATACAGGACAACAACATGTTTTCGCTCACATACCATTCAGGTTGTCATGAACTTGACAAAAATCGAAAACAAGAAGCCTATCTAGTCCTAAAATTTTGAAAATATTAGTTTTGTTCTTTCATTAAGTGTTTGGGTTCAAAAAATGAAGCGGTGTACGCATTTAATTTTTCTTAAAAATTGTCACAAATGAAAAAACGTCCAAATTTTATTAATTTAAAGGGTCGAGAGTCTCGAGACACTATAATTTACTACTTTTTGAAGCGTAATTTTAGATTTCAAAACTCTAAGCGAAAAACCAAAATGATGAGAAAATCATCATTTTCATCCAAGGTGTGATTTTTCTCTGATATTAATTTTGTTTTTGTTGGAAGTAAAAACGACTTGAAGTTAGGAAAGTGTGCTGATCTTGGATATTTTTTATCATTAAGCTGCCCGAACAATAGGTCTTAATAATACAGGTCAAGATTATCCAAAGAGGGGGACCTGTACAAACACTTCAACCAGTTCAAAATAGAAACTTTTTTCTCGCAACTGTAAAAAATAATTTATATGTAAGGTCTTCAAACATCTTTCTCAAAGAACTTATAATCCCAAAAAACGTTTTCCGGAAATTACATAACTTATGTAACATAAGAGTCAACAAATTCGTTTGAATTTTAACAAATTTAATTTTCGATAAAGTTTTCAACTGCCGAGCTGCCGAACTCGAAAGCTCCACTGAGCAGCTCAATTGTGCAGTCAGCTGCCCCAAAAACAGAAAACGAGCTGTGCTAAGCTGATCTGTTGAGCTTAAAAATTAAAATGAGCTGTGCTGAACTAGCCTATCGAGCTGAAAAATTGAAATAAGCTGTGCTGAACTGGCCTGTCGAGCTGAAAAATCGAAATGAGCTGTGCTGAGTTGGCCTGTTGAGCCGAAAATAATATTGAACTGTCCTGGCCTGGCCTCTAGGGCCAAAAAAACATGTGATGGCCTGTCCAACTGCCCAGCCATCTGTCGAGCTGGGACGTTCGTACGGGTCGAAAATATGAGTTCAAGGGTTATTAATTCGTTAAACGAGTCGTTTTTACCTGCAATTAATTCGTAAATATAAAATAAGGACACATTCGAATGCTTTGAACGTTCTTTAATACCAGAAAGAATCCTCCAGAAAGAATGCTTCTTAAACTTATTTTCAGATAAAATCTTATCAGATTGAGACGCAATATGTTTGAACGCTGGTCGATAATTTATTCCAGCCGCTTTTTAGCAACGCAATTTTTTCAACTACCTCAAATACACCTTGAAGTAATTGGGTTCAGCTGGCCACTAGATGAATCAATATCTATAAAAGCGCTTCGTTAATACAATCTACATACAAAATATTACAAATATCAAAAACTAAGACATGAGAAATATCTTTTCTCGAAAGTCTTCAGTGCCAAATATTCGCTTTTTCGTCGTTGAACAACATGAAATGGAGGAGCTACCCTTAGCGTCAGTGGAGCAAGTCTTACAAAATTTTCGATGGAAATATTATATGGACGAACAAATTGTTGCATCCTTACAAGATGGCATTTGTCATGGTGGCGCATTTGGCTATAAGGTCCTGAAAGGAAAACGAGATCTGTCATTGCCATACAAAGTAGTCTACGCAAAAAATGAAAAGGGAGCCTACCGACCACAACTGGCGGGACATATAGAGGACGTCGGTACTGTAGGGGCCACTGGTACATTTTCCAAATTTATCAAAATGAAAAAAACTAAAAGCAATAAAACAAAGTACTGTTTCATATGTGATGCACAATGTATGACACGTCATGAACAAATTCCCAAACAACCAATTCCCACAAAACGAATTCCCAAACAACAAATTCCGAAAGAAAAAACTCCCAAAAGACAAATTCTGCAAGAAAATAATCCCAACGAAATAATTCCGAGACAACTAATTCCGGAAAAATTACAGAATGATCCGACCGGCAGAAAGTTTTTCTCCAGAAATGGAAATTGCCCTGACGAAATTACCGAACAAAATGCTGAAAATGGAATCAACAAAATTCTCAATAAATTCGACGATAATCATTTGTCAAAAATCATCGACAATTGCGGGGTTAAAGTCGAGGAAAGAGTTAACAAATGGCTGGATCAAATGGAAGATAACTTGTCGGATAAAATGAGCATTAAAAGCGCTAATTCATCTGAGAACAAGGAAAATATGCCATCGGAAAGTTCATCCGTCGGAAATTACTGCGATGTGCTTGGCGTTAATCTTTATCGCACAAATGGAAAAAATGATGGGCTTGTTAACAAAAATCGAATCGTTAACAACGCGATAGTTAACAAAGCTCCAAAGATAAAACACGTGATAAAAATTACGCCTGGGGCAGATTCTGACGCACCTTCATTTACACAATCCTTTCTAAAGCGGGAAAAAGCTCAACAAACGAAATTAATCTCAAAAGTGGATATACAAATTGTAGCCAATGAATTGATGAGACCAAAAATCACAAATGTTATCAAACGCAAGATATCCCCGGTGCCAAGCCCCACAAAAATTTTCATTCCAAAGCAAACCAAATTGGACTTGAAAGCTGAAGAAATCCCAACAAAGGTCGAAACCCCAAAAAAGGTTCAAACAAAGGATGAAGAAATTTCCGGTTATGACTTACTGAAGCTAGTAGACCAAAATATTTCCAAAAAAGATTATTCCGTTGACGAAATCATGGACGAAGAACCAATCAATGAAGATGGGCGAAAAATTACAATTGCAGAATACAGAAATGCGATGAAAGGTGCGTCATTTCCCAAATCCTCGAAAACCGACCCCAAAAAGGATGGCGGCTACGGTTCAGCAAACAGCGAGGAGTATCTTAACCAAAACCCATCACAAAATGACATAATCACACAAATCACAAAATCACGAGAAACGCGGAGGTCCGAAGCAAAAGCAGAAGTCCAAACATTTATAGAAGAAACCGAAAATTTATGTTCACTTATTTTTACACCATTTAATTTGGTCAACCTCTCAAACTAATCAATTTATTGCGTATTACTTCTATCTGTTCACTTATCTTACAACTTGCTGAAATAAAATTTCAAATTAAAATATACTCTGTTTTGTTTGAAGCACAATCACTGCGCTGTTATATTCCGAGAAAAAAAAGTATTTTCTCGATTACGTCATTTTGACACTAAAACGGGTCGTGAGTGGAATGTCTTGAAAATTTGGTTGCAAAATTTTTACCCGGTAACGGAACCAGCGGGAGTTTTTACCGAAATTTTTCTTAAATTAATTTTAGATCATTAACCATTCATACACCGAAATCCATGAGAGCTATCCCCGATCGGGTTTTTTGTCAAGATAAATTTCCAGTTAACCGGAAGTGGAAATACGGTTACCGGTTTTAATAGTTTTGTGGCTCCTATTATCGGCAAAATTATCACTCACACAAATTCGACAAGTGCGAATTCGAATTTTGCGTTTATTTTTTATGCAGTTCTTGGTTAACCGGTAATGGGCATTCTACATGTTGGGTTTCTACATTTAATCTATTGGTTCATCTATAACTGGCTCGATCAAAATATTCGGAGACGATAATAAACATGCAAAAGTATTTAATAAAATTTATGACATCTTGACCTTATGTATTCAAGTGTGTAAACCACGAGTAAATATACTGTTATTTGATTTCTTAGTTATTTGCTGTACAGTACCTTGCTGTAATACAGTACCCGACAAATAGTTTTTTATCAAATAAATATACTGTACTACTTTTCATTTCCACTGTTGGCTTAACTTGCATGCGCCACCCGGATGAATGATAACGGACAACAAATTTCATTTTTTTTTTTCAAATTTTGTACTTCGCAATTTAACTCCCAGGAGGAGGGTTTTCGGTGCAAAAAATTGACCATTTTAACCAAAAAACTTAATTTCTGGCGCCTTCGTGCTAAAAATCGCAAATTGGGCCTAGTAAAACCAAATGAAGATTTTTCTGTTTTTGGATTTTTTTTCATTCCGATAATTTAACCCCTGAAATCCCCTGAAAATGTGTAATAAGCGTAGGCGCGGAGCGTCTCTAACTGAATTATAAGCGCGCCTATTGGCTCATGCTTTTTTGTAGGCGCCTCCTATTGGCTAGCGTCCTTTAGCCACGCAAACAACTCACCGCGCTGCTTATAATGTAAAGTGTATACATTTTTCAAAATAATCAAAGTAACGCCGTACGGACCCAAGTTGTAATTACATCACAGATCCATTATTTTTTACAACAGTGTACAAATTACAGTGTATTTTAAAATTTATTTTTCTTTTGGTGGCAGCGGACCTATAGTGGGCAAAGGTGCATATCCGCTACGTGCCACAAGGTGCGCTGCGGACATTCTTCCGACTTTGTACTCTTTGGTGATATCATCGTGACGATGTTGCCAGGCGTTGGACAATTTTCCGAGACCCAGACTCCATAATTCCATTAAACCGACGAAAATTGTGATACACCCTGTAGCAAACATAATCCAAATAACGATCGTTTTTTGTTTTGGTCGCTCAACATAGCATGTCACAATATCATTGCAGGGTTCCCGGTCGCACCGGTAAGTTTCCGGCATTACCCATTTCCAAACGTAAATGTAAAAATAACCGGCAATGAAAGCAGCCTCAATAGCAGTTCGCGTAAAAACCTTAATACAAGATTTGAAAAATGTTTTAAACCGGGGTTGCTATAATTGAAAAAAGAGCTGGCCCGGCGTGTCGAGCTCAAAAATAAAAAAAATAACTGTCCTATCCACGTGTAACTGTCCGCTTATCTGATGTTCGGTTGGAGGGTCAGAAAAATATAATTGGACTGTTACACAGGTTACTTTTTATAGTAGGATTTTTTGGAAAATTTCAAAGTTGGGTTTCTTTCAAAGTGCTATGTGCCTTCAAGTGGACACTAAAATGACTGATAATTTGAATACACCGCCTGAGGGTTTATCAGGCCACTTTCGCCTTCCAAAACCGGCCTGCCAAACCCTCAGACGGCCTGATAAACCCCCTATGCGTAGGCGTGATAGGCGAAAAACTTTTTGGGAAAAAGTGGCCTGATAAGCGCACGAGCGGGTAAAGCAGCATGATAAAGGGGGGCCTGATAAACCCTAGGCCGGTGTATTTTAATAGTCTTATTTTATATTTGATAAACGGATTCGCTCAAGAATTAATCAGATTTCAACACCTCTAAATTAATGATTAATCCACAAAACCCTGAATTTAATCCGGATGTATGAAAAGAGGAAGCCAAATTGGCATTATGCATTTAAAGCGTAGAATTGGATGCAAAAAAATTTGAGACGCAAACATATAAAAATCGAAAATAAAGACAGCCTCAATTGCAGTTCTCGTAAAAAACTGAATGAATTATGCATTTTTAAATATAACATCGTCATCAGTCTGGCAAGTTCAAACAAGCAAGACTTCTCAAATAGAAACTTGCATTTTTCATTTTTGTTCAAATAGGACAAAAAGTGCAAGCTTATCATGTTTTTTCGTATTTAGAATGAACTTGAAAAATGACTAGAATTGTTCCGATTGGCATTTTTGTGACAGCTTCATTTTGATAAAAACCAAATCGTAATAATCCCACTAAATGGTCTAGTAACATAGCCTACCTTATACTAAGCGCTGTAATACACGAATAAAATGTAATTGGTATCAAAACGGTACAAGGGGTTTCTATTTAATAAGGATCGGTTAATAAGGATCCTTAATAAGGATCGGTTAAACTAGTTTTTTAAACGACCCTTATTAAGCACATCGACCCGTATTAAATCCACGAAGTATTGTATTTTCTGCATTATAAACGGACTAAAAAAAAACTAGACAAAATGCCCATGGGAAGTAATGTTAAAGACAGGGACCCTATTTTTGAGAAATAATGTTTTTATCACAAAAGCGACCCATATTTAGCACTACCGATTCTTACAAGCGACCCTTATATCAGCAGGCGCTTGTTCAGCACCCCCTGTAATCATTTACACCAGATGCGCCATTATGTTCCACCCCGTTATCTTTCACTTTTTCGGGATTTGTTTTTCCGAAATATATATCTTAGCACTGCGCAGTTATCTTTGAATTTTGATTTTTAAGGATAACGGCGCACTTGATTTATTTTTGGACTTTATATCAATTCAAACCGTGCCATTAAATTACTTTCTTACCATAAGGGCGTATCCGAGGAAGAGTTTTGGTGGAGTAGAATTATCTTTGCCGGATGATTTAGTTGCTTTATCGTCCGTATTTTCTTCCTCATTCTTTTCTTGTTCGTCTAACCCCTCGAGCATTTGTTTTTCCATTTGTTGTAAGCGTTCTTCTTCCTCGGCAAACATTTTATTCAGATCGCTACCCGTAACCCGCTTCCCATAGGGTGTCTCATAAAGCTGCTCGGCAACATCTTTTTTCCTCGCAAGGGTTTCTTGGTCCTTTTTTAACTTTTTAATTTGCTCTTCGATTTCTTTTTTTGTTGCTTCTTTTTGTTCTTTGATTGCCGTTTTCTTTAGCTTTCGAGCAATGACGATTTTTTCTTGTTTGTGACTAAATATAACGTGTTACGAACAGAAACTCATGTATTTAGCAAAAAACTAAAATGAATAACTCCCAAAATGATCTCTAAAATGCTCGCTAGCGCCAAAACGTGTCCCAAAATTTTCTCGGTTTACAGATTTTTCCCTTTTCGGAATTCTTCGTTTTCCTGTTAGGGTTAAATCGACACCCTAAGTTTTCAGTTACTATTTTTTACAAGATCAGTAAATTTCACTAAAAATGTGGCAAAATGTTTCTCGAAATTCTAGAACGTACAACCCCTAACTAGTTATCTTAACACCATTTATGTTAACACTTTTCGGAACGAAACGTATAGTGATTTCCAATTATCTTACCAAACGCCCTACCCAATTATCTTAACACCACATAACTGGTTATGTGGTTATGTGGTGTAATTCAATAAAAGAAATTCGTCACTTTTACGCAGTAACTTTTACGCAGTAAAGGGCCTGTTGAGAGCTTGTATGTACAAACTTTGAAATTTTAAGGCTAAATTGCCCAATGATGTTGCGTGGGCGGAAAATTCAGATTTTTCGAATAACGCGTAACCATTTTCTGGATATTGTCGTCTTTTCGTTTTTATGAGACAATGGTGAAAATCTGGTTGTGGTTACATAATTCACTATTGAGAACAATACAAAACTCAAACAATAAAAATTCTATGTACTCTGTAGTAGAAATATCAAATCAAATATCATATGTGATTTTACATCGTGATCATAATTCAGTTGAACAAACTCCATGACAGACGGTCTGAGAACAAATGATTGTCTACGCGATCACGTTTTCATTAACCCGTCGCCGAACCCTCTAACATCACGATACGCATAAGAATGTTTTATACAATTTATGAAAATATACATTTTACTGATTCATGGTCCATAAATTATGGACCCTTGATCTGCTGAAAATGACCACTACCGTGTGTCCAAACTTCAAATCGCGCGTTTTTTCTATTTTTTGTATCCTTTTGGCATCATCGCGATACTAGATGCCTACAAACACGATATTATATCGCTATCGTCGATATAGGATAGTTTACCGGAAAATAACAATACATTTTTGGGGCGCTCCTTTTTGGGACAATTGCTCCTTTTTGGGACGCTTTTTCGGCCAAAATGGGGCCATTCTATCGCAGTGATTTTCAAACGCGAAAAAAAAATAATGTTACCATTTTTTGGTAACGTTGCCTGACAGCGCGTCTGAGGCCTATGTGACCTGTCATTGGTCTTTTTTGAGCGCGCTTGGCCAATCACCGAAAGGCAAATCACCAGAAGGCGATTTCCTTCTTTTAAAATATTTTTGTATTACAGTCCCCCCACTTAAGTGCCGCACTTAAGGAGAAATATGCATTTACGATATAAAATTTTTTTCGCGCTTTGAAATCAGTACGATATTAGAAAAATGATTTTTTTTGCGACGATACTCCTTTTTCGGGCGCTATTATCGAAAACCGAAAACGTCCCAAAGAGGAGTAAGGACTGTTTATTGAAATAAGGCTTGCCGGGGCGTAGATGTAAAGAATAATTTTCGGAGAGGGGAAAAATCACCAAACTTTGGTTGTTAAAATTGGTTATCGAAAATACTCGATTAACTCTAAAAAACAAACATACTATTTTGTTTTCAGTTTTGCGCATTTAACCCCTACGTGAAAGGTGTCGAAGTATTTTTTGAGACATAAATGAGAATGATTCGGAAAGATATGACGCGGCGCATAGTCACTCCTTGTCAAAGGCCACAGAAATAAAGAAAATGGTTAAATATTTAACCAAAACGTGATTCTGTACTATTCTACTACTCTGCCATCTTGTTACTCTGATTAAATTTTAACAAAAAAATTCAAATCTAATGTAAGCAAACTTTGCAAATGTAAACGACATATTACTGCATGATCCACGAACAAAATTAACCAAATAAAAATGGTGATATACTGCAGCATGCATATTTTAAAGAATTAAACACTTATTAATTCACGTTTTTCATAATTTAATTTCATCCGGTACTTTGATGACTGAAAAATTAATACATTTTTAAAATTCACATTTTAAAAGACGCATTTTGAATCATAAATTAACTCCCGCACTCCCGATAGACAAAAAAACGACGATTTTTATTAAAATACAAATTTATAAAAAAAATGTTGGAGGAATCGAAACTCGCGACCAAAAACATTGAAGTTGTGAGTGTCAACAATTATAGTTGCGAGTTTCAAAAATTATAGTTGCGAGTTTCGCAAAAAAATTATTTCGGCCTTTGTTACTCTAAATTATTTAGAGCATAGTTATATTACTTAAATTATTAATTGATATTATTTATACTAAACATTTTGTAATCAGTCAAAAGAATAGATAAAATCAGAAACTTTTTGAACATACCTACAATATGTCATAAAAATCATAATTGGGAGTGAAATAAAGAGCATCTGTATGCCCCAGTAAGTTCCCGGTGCAATCGGATAAAACTGGTTAATGCACATTTTTTCGCAACCAGGAGTTTTCGTATCACATTCGAGATCAACATCTCCAAAGGCGGCTTCACATATCGAAAAGAGAATTAACAGTCGAAGCACCAAAAACATAGTTATCCAATATTTGCCAATTAGTGTCGAGTGTTTTCCCGTTTGTTCCAAAAATTTTTCGACCACATGCCAGCCCGCCATGCTTGAGCGCTTTTATGTCGGAATTTAATGGATCGGGTTCAAATTTGCTACTCGTCGTTTCGTTTTCTCCAATTTTTTTTTTGTCTGCACGATCTTATAGTGTACCTATAAATATACAGTCCTTACTCTGAATACGGACGCACTCAATACAGACGATTTTTTTCCAATACGGACGCTTTTTGTAAAAAATGTCCACAAAACAGTCGAAAATGGACACTTTATGACAATTACCTCAATACGGACGCTTTTTTCGAGAATCAAAAACGTCCGTATTGGAAGTAAGGACTGTATCTTGATATAAATGGTTATATTATACAGTCTACCCATTAGAGCTTGTTTGAGTTCTTGAAAAAAAAAATGATACAATCAGGGGTCGCTCGATGTGCATTTTCAATTTCCGAAAAACGTGCACATCAAAAGAGACATATACTCTCTCATGTAGACAAGTTAAATTTTAGAAAATTTCCGACCAAAAGCCTACAAAAGCGCCTTTAGTTCAAATTTGGACTAATAGACCCCTGAGAGTTAAAACTTAAAAAATATACCGAATTTGTTCCATATGGAAATATTTTTACACCACGGGAGTCCGTCCCCGGCGGGACATCTAATTTCATGCCTCTTCTGGAGAACCGTTTGTGATAAATGAAAATGGACAACAAATTTAGAAATAATAATTGAATGGCTAGATTATCCATGTATGTGCACTTTTCCGCCTGTAGGTTCGTTTTTTAGTTTTTTCTTTGGAAATAAGTTTTAAAAAATATACGGAATTAAATTAAAAAAATATACCAAATATGTTCTATATGGAAATATGTTTATACCGCGTCGTCCGTCCTCGGCGGGACATCTAATTTTATGCCTCTTCTGATTTAACTCATAAAATCTCGCAAATTAAAAGTCTAAAAAATACGAAAAAAAAACGATACGTATACCAGTACCAAGTTGGAACTACCTGTTTTCTTGAAACCCATATTCGACGAAATTATTCTCTAGAATGATATTTGTAAAATTTCGACGAATTGGTCTTACCTCTAATGAATACGGAATTTCTATTGAATATTCAACTTCAATTTTTGAATGAAAAACAATATCGTCAATAGGCTGCCTTATGATTGTCTTATTCACGATTTCCAATTTTATCAATATTAGATTTATTCAAATTCAAACATTAACAGCGGAATGACTCGTTTATTTGCAAAAAAATCATGTTTCATAAAACGAGCTTTTGTGATATTTGCACAGTGGTGAAGACTGCCAATTTCTTTATGCTCACTCAACTAGACACATTGGGAAATCTTTTGACAGGTCACCGGGTATTTTTTTTTTTAAATGGGGTACTTTTTGTGGTATGTTCAAACTGAATTTTCCAAAAATTATGGGAAACCTTCTAACGCGATGATATTTACCTAAGACATTTATGACATGAGAAATTGTTTGGTGATAGTTCCGTCTGGTGAAAACCGGTGCAAAAATGTCATTTCTGAAGTTCAAGGTCAAAAAGTTATGAAATTTGGCATTAGTTTGAACATACCAACTTTTTCGCCCATGAAAGGTACTTATAAAAATCACTAGGATGTCCTAACTGAAATACAAAACGAAATATTTTCTAGGTCTTTATAACCATGAAAATGAACTTTATATAAAATAGCGTTGTGGTAGGATTTGACCGGTTTAAAACCGAAGTAAAACTGAAAAGGTTTTTTAACCTTTTTTTGGAAAAAAAAACTATCTAAAAATTTCCTACCGAACTGGATGTCTAATATAAGTTTTTCTGAGAAAAAAAATCGCAAAAACTCTCAAACTTTTGGGAAAAACTTTTTATCCGACAGACCGCGGTGCCGAGCTAAACAGAATTGGTACACAAACCGGTAAATTTATTATAAACAGGTAAAATTTGAATCTAAAACAGACGCCTTCAAAATCTTACTTGCACTTTCAATAATTTCGAGAGACTTCTCATCAAACTCCAGAAATTCGTTATAATTTTCCATCACGGTACTTTCTTCCAATCTTTTTAGCGTGGGCTTTTTAATACACTGGATTCGATTTTTCCAGATATTTTGCATGTTGATTCCGCTAAATAACCGGTTTAACTCCGTCAGTGGCTTTTCAATCAGCGAATTAAAACATATAAATCGAGGCTTATTTGGGTATGTTTGCGACCAGCGAAGAATAAACCTTTTCCATAACAGTGCATAACGTAATCGAAATGGTGGCCAGTACTAAATATATATATATAAAAGTAAGTAAATACCTGGCTGCAACTGGAGTAGCCATATTGGGTAGCTAGCTACCTACTTTCACTTTTATTCTAAATAAACGGAGAACCGTTTGTGATAAATAAAAACGCACAACGGATTTGAAATTCATAAATGAAGACTCGAATTATTCGCATATAAACAAGCTCTGCCTCATTATATTTTCCTCCGTTATTTTTAATTTTTTTTTTTTTGTAAAATAAATGAATAACCGTTTGTGATAAATGACAACGGATAACAGATTTGAAATTTATAATAAAATTCAGTTATCTATACCCCTGAGTAGCACTTGGATTCCAACCCGAATTTTACCCGGGGGTTGGTTACCCGAGTTTTACCCGAAACGGGTAATCACGGGCAACTTTACCCGACTTTTACCCGCGGAATTGGAATCGGGTTGGACAAGAAAAACTCAAATGCCGACCTCTGCCCCTGAGTCCTTATTTTTCATGTTGTTATATTCGAATTTTGCTTGTTGATTTTGATAAACGGAGAACCGTTTGCGATAAATGAAAATATACAACACATCTAGAAATAATAATTGAATCCGTGTATGTGCGCCTGTAGTTTCTGCGTTTTTTGAGTTTTTCTTTCGAAATTAAATTTTAAAATGCTGATACAGTGTTAGCAGAAAAAACGCTCACCTTTTTAATTTGATTGAGTGAATGTGATGTTAAGAGATGAAGATATTCGCTTTGAATAATAGTCTGGGGCTCACGTAAAACAATAACGAGCTCCGATACTTGACAGTCTTTTATATTTCTTGGCAGTGTCGAATGAATAAATAGATAATTGGGTTTATCACAAACGGTGCTATTCGGATGAAGATCCATTGATAATGAGTCAAAACCGCTTGCTTCGGATAAAAGCTGTATCACATGCCAAATACCGGAGCTGTTGGTGAAACCGGTTATTCCGATTTGCGACCACGGTGACCGCAAACTCGAACCGATTTCACAACCAACGGTCGAACTGATGTCGCGCTTCTTTACAGTGTGGTTTTCGAATCTGCGAGAAAAGTTAAATTTTTAATAAATACCCAAAAGCCATGGGCCAGCATAGCATCGCGTTTTTCGGAGAAAACATTTTTCGGATAAACTTGGAAGAACCAATTTTTTGGAGGGAAATTTCAATGATTTCATTGACCAGATAGCTTATCTCGGAAAGAATGCAGTGCCGAAATGATCGCAGTCTGCGATTCGCAGACGTTTAAACGTTTTGGCTAACCAATCATTAATTGGTAATTTTCATGAAATTAGTATGTCAAGAATTGATGCTATTGTTATTTGACAGTATAGAAGTGAACAAACCTGACAATCCTGGCTTGACGTAATTGAAGCTGATATTTCATTTTTTCGTTAATATTATGCCAATACATAATCCCAAAAATTAACATCTGTATTGAAATAGCCAATAGTCAGAAAACGCATCTTGGACGCCAGGTCCTTAAATGTTTCTCGTTATTACTTTTGTTACATCTGATTATTTTTGCCGGTTTAATTATCGGTTTATACCGTGTGTCGGTTTCCAGACTGGTACAATTTTGCGCAAATGGCATTATAAATGACATAGCGGTTGCTAAAATTAGTCTTGTCATCGACATACGGTATATTTTTGTTACGGGTTAACAAATTTATCAGAGTAAATATATGCTAAAAACTATTTTTTTATATGTTAGGTATTAAAAGTACGAACATAAAATTTGGAGACGAATAATATTTTATTTATATATCGGTACGGTCCTTACTTACAATACGGACGTTTCTTAATTCTCGAAAATATCGTCCGTATTGGGGTGAAATGTACATTTTTCGGGTATTTTGGGGAGGTTTTTTTATAAAAAGCGAACGTATTGAAAGTAATGACTGTATTATAAAAGGGGTATAATCAAAGATAAAATATCAAAAATTAAAAAAAAAATTATTTAACAAATACATAAACATATATGACTTATATTATAGTATTTTTATTCGCTATTTCAACCTTTCATAATTGCGCAGATTTCAACTCGAAGTAAATTTCCGCAACATCGTGCCAAAGACACAACTTTCCGCCGCATTTTGAAATATTGAATAATAATTACGTTTTTTTTCTCAAGTTCTCATTTCATAAATCGGTCTTTCATGAATTGACGTGACAAATGATTTTTTCGTTAACCGATGAAAGATGCGCAAATAGAATTGACAATCAAGACTATAATCGGTTGAAGTGCGCCCTGCGGCAACTTTCATCTACATTCCCATTTTTATTGTAAATGTGCATGTCAAATTAATTCTGCGTGGAACTGGAATAACCGAATTTAAGACATATATATAGTCGTATAACGCATTTCTGAAAAAAAAATTCCTTTTAACTCCAAAAAAATAAATAACCGTTTGTGATAAATGACAACTTATAACAGATTTAAAATTTTGTATACAATTCGATTATCTACACTCCTACGCCGTCATGTTTCGCGCTATTTGTTTCTCAATTTGCTTTAAATTTTGATAAACTGAGCACCGTATGTGATAAATGAAAACGAACAACGATTTTCATTCCCATTTTTATTGTAAATGTCCATGTCAAATTAATTCTTTCTGAAACTGGAATAAATGAATTTACAATATTTGGTCTTGTGAATCCATTTCTGAAAAAACGGGTTTTTTTTCTGCAGAAATATAAAAATGAGAATTTGACTTAAAATTCAATAAAAGACAATTTAATCTAAAACCTACATATAGTTTTATTCAAAACTAAAAAATAAACTTATAAAGAATTAATGTGTTCCAACTAAACCGAGTTTTCAAGAAGTCTTGAAAAATGAATACAATACGAGGCACATTCAATTGTTCATACCAACCTCTTTTGTCTAACCCAACCTTTTATTCTAAATGTTCAAATGAATGGTAAATTGCGTAATATACCCCATGGCGGTCCTGAGATTGACGCGCTTTCGTTTCCTTTATAACGTTATTTTTGCATGACTTTCTCAGGAGTGCCCCACGATAGAACGGTTAACTGCGCACTATTTGTATTGACAAACTTGATTTATGCGCATTTTCATATAACTCCCTGCGCAGTTATCCGGCAGGTTGGCCCGCTCGTGCTGTCATACGGCCGTTTTTATTTTTTCACTTTTCCACCTACGCCCTGCGTAACTACCCGGAACTCTGCGGAGTTATCTGGCGGGATTTTTGTCGTGAAATCTGCCGGATAACTACGCAGGATTTTAATACAACGTAATTGCCAACTGACGGCCTGTGTTTCAAAAGAGGAAATCGACCCTATTTGACGATCAGCATGGTCATCTAAAAAGATTATATTAAATCATATTTAAAGCAGCTTTTTGCAGTTTTAGTTGAATTTTTAGTCAAAGTGAACTGACCAGAAATAGCGTCTGTTCAATTACTGGGCAGATCAAAAATTTAGTTCAACTTATTACCACATTAACATCCACATTGTTTGAAAAAATGTTTTCAATCTGAATAGCAAAATAGCAACAAAATAATTAATGACCCCATTATATATCTTTATAAGAAATTGTCGGTGTCGGACATGTTCATTTAAGCGTTTGTAATTAACCTCCATGTATTCTTTCATTTTTATATTTTGTATATTTTCTCTTGGTGTTCAGGGGCAAGCGTCGCCAGAGGATTTGGCGTGGGAAACTTTTGTCGGAAATTATTTCCAGGGCCTTTCTGATGGCCAGCAAAAAATGCGCAGGTAATTTTTCGTTTTATGTATTCACATGAAAGGTCAACCCCAAAATTATGCGCGCATTCAAGATGCGTTTTTGAATATAAAACTGACACTAATGAGCACATGGGCTGTGTAAAATATATGGTTCAAAGTTGTTTGCACTAAACCAAATACAGTTCTGGAACCCTGAACGTAACAAACGATATTATATTAAACAACAGTTTTTGAGAAGTCAGAGTTTTTTGTTCGCGTTTCTTCATACGGCATACACCTATACTTGTTAAACAATTTATCTGAACAAATTTGACCGAACGGTTGTTAAGATAACTGGACAGGTAGTGTAGTTTACTTGTATTTTCCTTGAATTATTTAACATTGTACGAAGCACAAAAATATAATATGGCCGGTATTTTTTGACATTTTATGTGCCAGTATTGCGAAACCTGCATAGTTATCAGGCCACTTTTGATGACAAAAGTGTCCCAATACATGCGAAAGTGTACTAAAATAAGTCGCATAAGTTTTCAAGAATTTATTACGGTATGGGATAAAATAACGTGCTTCTCGCTTTCTCAAATTTTGTATGTAAAAACTAAAAAAGCGAGAAGCGCGTTATTATACATCATACTGTACGCTTTACATTATTCTCTACAGGGGGTCGCTTTCGTGTTTTGAAAACCGACCCTTAAATAGCGACCCGACCCTTATTTGGAGCAATTATATTTTTTCTCGAAAAAAAAAGCGACCCTTTTTTGGGGACCCGCTTTATGTCATAATTACAGTCCTCTTCCCCGAAACGTCCAGGTTTTTTTTAATTTAGTCAATGTACCCGAAACGTCCGTCCCTGAAACGTCCATTTTTTGGAAATTTTTCGGACAATTT
>SCLG01000127.1:227826-251984 GCA_004367875.1 Oikopleura albicans
CAGTCCTCTTCCCCGAAACGTCCAGGTTTTTTTTAATTTAGTCAATGTACCCGAAACGTCCGTCCCTGAAACGTCCATTTTTTGGACATTTTTCGGACAATTTTGGCCATTTTTTGGTAATTTTTTGGACAAAACATCCATTTTTTGGACATTTTTTGGACGAAACATCCATTTATGTCAAAAAAAATAAATGTGTAATGGTTGTTTTACTTGGGACGAGGACTCTACTGATATCGAAAGCCATTTAAAACACTGAAATAGAAAAAATATGTCATAATGAAGGTTTTTAACGTTAAAAAAGGCCTGATGTACCCGAAACGTCCAGGTTTTTTTGAAAAACGTTTTGGACGTTTCGGGGACGAGGACTGTACAACAAATGTTAATTTTTGTTTCAGGAGTGGTCTGCGAGATAGCGTTGATGACATGCTGGAGAAATTTATTGTGAACAGTATGTGAAGTCATTTAGAAACAGTGAAAATTAAAATTGTGAAACACATTATATCAAATTTGTAATAAATATATCAATTTAGACGTTGGTTTTCATCTTTTTCAGTTGCTCACGTTGTATGAAGCTTTGCGGAATAGGTTGGATCCGTTTTTGATATTCAGTGTTGCTGACACTACCATATGATAAAGTTCGTAGACGAAAAACAATGCATTGTATTGTTCATTGGTCTATAAGTTTGGATTAAAGGTCAATAAACCGGCTGATTAACTCATAGAGCGTAAGTATTGTTGTACACCCCTTGAGGGTGTATTCAGCCCCTTTATCCGGCCATCATGCCCGCTCGTGCGCTTATTCACTTTTTCTCAAAAAAAAATTCGCATTGAGGGTTTATTCGGCCGGTATTAGATACTAACAATTTGGTATTGCGCAATTCCCCGTTCGTGCCCCACCTTTTTTTCAATGATCAGAAAAATAGAAAAGGTCAATGGTAAAATCAGCAAGCCTCATTCGAAGAAACAATATTTTTCTCGGAAACAAGCGCCCCTAGTTGGCGCCACCGACTCTTATTTGGCGACCAGTGTACACCCCCTGCGCTGTTATCTTGTCACCCGTTATCTTGCAGATTTTCCCGTTGGCTCCGTTATCTTGCAGATTTTTTTCGGCCAATTTTCCAGGAATCCCTATCTTTATGTGTTAAGCCCTGCGCTGTTATCTTGCAGATGTCTCCGTTCGCTCCGTTATCTTGCAAATTTTTTTCATGCGATAGTTGCAAGATAAGAGCGCAGGGGGTGTATATCTTTTTATTATTAAAATTAGGTTAGGTAAACTGCGTGCACTATAAAATTGTATAAGTGCCCTTAATGGTCATGAATTCTTTCATTTGAATTAAAATTAGTTTTAATTATGGACATGAAGGTACACGTAAGTATACTCCATAAGTCAATTTGTAGTTATCCGTATGTCCGTCAATAAACTTGCGTACATAAATTACGATATTACAAAACTCGAATTGTAAGTCCAATTGGAACATTATCGATTTATTGAGTAATGTATAAAGAATTTGTTTCTTGAACTTAACTTTTACAATCGTCGTGCTTAATTTATGTTCAAATATGCATTGTTCACCCCTACGCAATTATCTGGAAGGGTTTTCTTCACGAAACTCTCCGAAAAGTGCGCACACAGCATATGTAAAACAATAACGGTGAAATAATATACGATAAAATTGTTTAGCATAAGTAATGGTCCATACAAACGTTATGATAAGGCCCCCAACTTGGCAACAACGACGGCTTCTTACAACGTGGCGCAAAGGACACTAGATGATCAGGAAATACACCGCCTGAGGGTTTATCAGCCCCACCCCCTTTCCCAAAAAGTTTTTCGCCTATCCCGCCCACGCACCGAGGGTTTATCAGGATACTTCTGATGTTAGTTTATTATTTATTTACCCGCGAATGGGTTTATCCGGCCATTTTTACCCGGAGATATGGGTTTAACTTCATCATACACTGTAAAGATGTCGTGAGCAAGTTTATTTTTGAACCATAAACTCAAATGAACTTGTTTTCTAGTGTTATTTTCTGCTCAAAATAAGCTGTGTGCCAATCAGCACACCCTACGACTTTTATTATTTGCCAAAAGTATCCCCAAGAGCCAACGATTCTCGCACAGGGGTATTGAGTCCCGGGGAAATGTAGAACTGGTTTGGAAGCTCCAAAGTTTGGAGGCCAAAGTTTGAACTCAAAACGCGCCTGTCGTTAAATTAGATTCTTGGACAAACGGCGCACCCTATGATGTCCATTTTTTGGGATACGATTTGTAGGGAGTTCATAGCTGAAAATGAGTAGGATATACCACAACGGTATCCATAGCGGTATATAAATGTATTTACTGTATTCCAATAGAGTGCAAAAAAAACAGAAAAAAGGTCTGTTGAATTGTCTCCCTCCAAAAAATCAATGAGGAGAAATATAAAAGCTGGAAACAAGAATTGCCAATACTCATTACTTCAGAACATGAAAGAAAGGGTCTAATTAAATAAACATATTTAAATCAATAATCATGCAATTATGGCCTAGAGTGTATTTTTATAGGCTTTTATTTCCTCGGCCAAAGTTTAACCGGTTTAGTTTTCATTAAGAAAACCCAAATACTGGCTGTATGGCGGAGTCCCAAACGATAAGTAACAACTGATTTGTAGAGAATAGAAAGTAAGTACCCTGACAGTCTGGGCCAGCCTAAACTCCTGCTGCCCAGACAAGTCTAATTAGGCGTGATATACCACCTACCTGCTTAAAATAACAGTCACTTTTTTCGCCTACACACTAATTGCTTAAAATAACAGTCACTTTTTTCGCCTACGCACTAACTGCTTAAAATAACACCCAACAATACAACAAAAACTGACTGTTACTTTAAACACGTAGATGGTGTATATTTAGTAGCTTAATTCAAATCGTTTGTATACTTTAAAATTAATTAATGAATTAAATTTGCCTTTTCTAGTCGATTTACCATAAATTATGGTACCATTTTGGTAAATTTGGAGTAACTGTTTTTGGAGTAAGCATTTTTTGTTTATTATGTTAACGACCTTGAGAAAGTAATTACAATAATTATCTTGTATGTAAGCTTTACAACAGCATATGGAAATTATGAAAGCGGGCTTCAAAAAAGTATCTGGAAAAGACAAGATCATAGGTCAGCATATTGGATTTACAAGAACTATTTTAACAAATTATCGAACTGATTTTCGACCACAAATCTGAATAACCACTTATACTCGAAATAATATTCCAAGCTACGCGGTGAGTCATTTGCGTGGCTAAAACACGATAGCTAATAAAAACGCGGTTGACAACAATATGAGCCATTAGATGCGTCGCTTGGAATTCACTTTCGGCCGCGCCTACTCATATGCCGTACTACGTTTTGCGTAGGTGGAATACGAAGGAGCCAATAAAGGCTACNAAAATAATTTATACAAAAAAAGTAAAAGATAACGGCGCAAGGGATATATGATTCATTTTTCGTGGGCTATTTTTAGGGAAATTAACAAATAAAATGAGTAAAATACTACCAGGGTCCAGTTATATCGATATAGAAAATAATAATTTGCTCCTCAGGTGAAACATAACGGCGCAGGGCGTAGGCGGATTAGCTGGAAAATTTTTCCGAAAAAAAGTGAAACATAACGGCACGAGCGGGGACAAGTGAAACATAACGGCGCACCCTGTGTATTGAAATTAGGTTAGGTAAACTGCGTGCACTATAAAATTGTATAAGTGCCTTTAATGGTCATGAATTATTTCATTTGAATTACTATTAGTTTTAATTATGGACATGAAGGTACACGTATTACTTAAAGTATACTCCATAAGTCAATTTGTAGTTATCCGTATGTCCGTCAATAAACTTGCGTACATAAATTACGATATTACAAAACTCGAATTGTAAGTCCAATTGGAACATTATCGATTTATTGAGTAATGTATAAAGAATGTGTTTCTTGAACTTAACTTTTACAATCGTCGTGCTTAATTTATGTTCAAATATGCATAATGCAATTTGTTCACCCCTGCGCAGTTATCTGGAAGGGTTTTCTTCATGAAACTGTCCGACAAATGCGCACATAGTATATGTAAAACAATTACGGTGAAATAATATACGATAAAATTGTTTAGCATAAGTAATGGTCCATATTATGGACTCCATACAAGCGTCATGATAAGGCCACCAACTTGGCAACAACGACGGCTTGTTACAACGTGGCGAAAAGGACACTAGATGAAGTTTTTCGCCTATCCCGCCCACGCACCCAAGGTTTATCAGGATACTTGTGATGTTAGTTTATTATTTATTCACCCGCAAATGGGTTTATACGGCCATTTTTACCGCTTGTCGGGAACCTGCATATATCGAGCTCCATGTGAAAACAACAACATGTATCCGGTCACCCGGAGATATGGGTTTAACTTCATCATACACTCTAAAGATGTCGTGAGCAATTTAATTTGAGTTTATGGGTCAAGTTCGGGGGGTATTTTTGAACCTTAAACTCAAATGAACTTAGACGTTAGATGATTCATACAATTCAATTTATTTGTGGAAATTTACAGATAATAATTCATAATAAATGAGTGATGTGTGACAAATTATGTAACTTGAAAATTTCGGTTCTGATCAATTTTCATTGTTCTTTCGTAAACACTGCATACAATCAAAACCAAATCAGAACTAACATCTGAGTCGAGCGTATATTCAAAAGAAACTGCTCCACTTGTCCCAGGGTTTTCCGTATATAAAAATACGTTATGAGTATTTTTCCATCATAAGAACGGTCAAGAACGAGGTCGAACGGTCAAGAATGTCGGAACAAAAAACAAATAAAATTATTAGTTTAGAACAGAATTTTTACATCTCTACTTTGAAGTATGAGCACCGGAATGATCAAAATGTTTGAATTATATAAACGCCAATTAACAAATTAAACCTTTCTTATCGCTATGTACAGTCCGAATTACCGCATTGAATGTCTTTTTAGCTGTTGATACGTGAATGATTTTGGGAGGCCTAGAATGTCTCGGGTTTTTTTAAGTTGCCTTTGTTCGCTTTTTTTGGTTTGACCTTCTAATTTGGGCATTTTCACGTAATTTTTATTGAGTAAAAAATATTTATTTTTATGTTTTTTGATCAAACCGTTCTTATCGCTATGTACAATCCGAATTACCGCATTGAGTGTCTTTTTAGCGGTTGATACGTGAATGATTTTGGGAGGCCTAGAGTCTCTCGGTTTTTTTAAGTTGCCCTTTGTTGTTCGCTTTTTTTGGTTTGATTTTCTAATTTGGGCATTATCACGTAATTTTGATTGAGTAAAAAATATATATTTTTATAAGTTTTTTAAATGAGAAGTTATATGAAAGATTTTTACTTCTCTCTTAAATCCCACCCCACTGTGAGCCGCCGCAGGAAAACGCAGAACAGAACATTAGATCGATTAAATGATTAATTAGTCACACATTTTCTCTTATGAATATGGTAATTAGGCACGGTGCCTTTTGCAAAGATTTTTCCACCGTTTATGAAAAATATTTGAATCGTATATGTTACATATAATATGTGCCCCAAAGCTTTATAATTTAATAACTTACAGCCCCGCCGTTGAAGTTTTTTCTATTCTCTGTTTTTTAATAAGTAATATGATACGATCTAATAATTTCCCGTTGTTGGTTTCCCAGCTAGTCTCTCATAAGATAATAACAGATTTGTGTTGCGCAATTCCCCGCTCGTGCGCTAATCAGGTCACCTTGTTTTCACATTTTCCAGCTATTCCGCCTACGCCCTTGGGGTTTACCAGGCCGTCTGAGGGTTTATCAGGCCGGTTTTGGAAGGCGAAAGTGCCCTGATAAACCCTCAGGCTATGTATTTGAAAGTTACCACATAATAATGGCCCCGCATCTTTTAGGACTTTTTTTAATACACACATGTACCTGGTATGATTCTCGGAAAAATAATAGTTATAGGCCTAATAAATATATACGAAAAATTTAATTTTAGGGTACCGATTAAAAGCTAGCATTTGAGACCCTCGTAGTCTCCCTGTTATTCTTTTCGGAAGCAATACATTTGTGCATGAAAAAATATCCTGACTTTGAATCATTCCTGACTTTTAAATAACTCCACAAAATCGTTTCCGACGAACTTTGAAGGTCTAATACACAAAACTTCTGAGGTCTAATGTAGAAAACTTCTTGAAATTTCAAATCGAGGCTGTGCCATCGCCCATCATACCGCCCATGGCCCATGGCATATCTTTGGAAAAATACTTTTTCTACCCCCCCCCCCCTCAATCATATTCGAACAGGGGTTGTTATATTTGAGCTCCTGAAATTCAGGATTTTATTTTATGATATTTTGTAAAGTCGAACGATTCTGGTTGGCTTATATCTCTTGTATAATTAGGAATTTATTTCAATCTACGCGGCGGGTTACCTTTAAGGTAATACAAGAGTTAAGTCAGTAAAGAACGTATTGCAATTGCCGCCTAAGAAAATTTCGTACCCCGGTCAGTTCGAAGGCGTAGATAACGTTTTCATGGTAACTTTTTTCGAACCCGTTTTCCTCCTTTTTTGAGTCGAAAGTTTGGACTCCAAACGACTAGTGCTCAAAATAAGCTGTGTGCCTATCAGCACACCCTAAGACTTTTATTATTTGCCTAAAGTATCCCGAAGGGCCAACGGTTCTCGCACAGGGGTATTGAGTCCCGGGAAAGGTAGAACTGGTTTCTACCCTCAAAATCGATTTTTAAAAAAGCTCCAAAGTTTGGAGGCCAAAGTTTGGACTCCAAACCGCCTAGACGCGCCTGTCGTTAAATTAGATTCTTGGACAAACGGCGCACCCTATGATGTCGATTTTTTGGGATACGATTTGTAGGGACTTCATAGCTGAAAATGAGTAGGATATACCACAACGGTATCCATAGCGGTATTTAAATGTATTTACTGTATTCCAATAGAGCGCAAAGAAAAAAGGTCTGTTGAATTGTCTCCCTCCAAAAAATCAATGAGGAGAAATATAAAAGCTGGAAACAAGAATTGCCAATACTCATTACTTCAGAACATGAAAGAAAGGGTCTAATTAAATAAACATATTTAAATCAATAATCATGCAATTATGGCCTAGAGTTTATTTTTATAGGCTTTTATTTGCTCGGCCAAAGTTAAACCGGTTTATTTTTCATTAAGAAAACCCAAAAACTGGCTGCATGGCGGAGTCCCAAACGATAAGTAACAACTGATTTGTAGAGAATAGAGAGTGAGTACCCTGACAGTCTGGGCCAGCCCAGTGTTCGAAATATCGACCATCCGGGATGGTCGGATGGTCGAGATGGTTGGATGGTCGACCATCTACCGCCCATCCGCATCTGACTTGCGACCATCTACATCCAAAAATCTCGGATGTTTTCGAACACTGGGCCAGCCTAAACTCCTGCTGCCCAGACAAGTCTAATTAGGCGTGATATACCACCTACATGCTTAAAGTAACAGTCACTTTTTTCGCCTACGCACTAACTGGTTAAAATAACAGTCACTTTTTTGGCCTACGCAATAACTGCTTAAAATAACCGTCACTTTTTTCGCCTACGTACTAACTGCTTAAAATAACACCCAAAAATACAACAAAAACAGACCAAAAAATTTAACAAAAAAACTGTTGTTTTAAATGGAACTCTTTAAGCAGTTAGTGCGTAGGCGAAAAACTGACTGTTACTTTAAACAGGTAAGTGGTGTATATTAAGTGTCTTAAAATAATTCAATTCAAATCGTTTGTATACTTAAAAATTAATTAATGATATAGTTTGTATACTTAAAAATTAATTAAATTTGCCCCTTTCTAGTGGATTTACCATAATGGTAAATTTGGAGTAACTTGAGCATTTTTTGTTAACGACCTTGAGAAAGTAATTACAATAATTATGTTGTATGTAAGCTTTACAACAGCATATGGAAATTACGAAAGCGGGCTTCAAAAAAGTATCTGGAAAAGACAAGATCATAGGTCAGCATATTGGATTTACAAGAACTATATTAAAAAATTATTGGACTGATGTTCGACCAAAAATCTGAATAAACACTTATACTCGAAATAATATTCCAAGCTACGCGGTGAGTCATTTGCGTGGCTAAAACACGATAGCTAATAGAAACGCGGTTGAAAACAACATGAGCCAATAGATGCGTCGCTTGGAATTCACTTTCGGCCGCGCCTACGCATATTCCGTACTACGTTTTGCGTAGGTGGAATACGAACGAGCCAATAAAGGCTACGCATGGAATTCGCGAACCAAATTCCAAATAGTTATTTTTGAAAAGCCTTTTTCTCTATTTACCATCTTTAAGTGAAAAAGACTGATAAATGCCGACCTAGGACTTAGATTATACCAGAAGCCCTTCATCAAGTATCAGGTTTGTATTAATATTTTTAACAATGATTTTATTATGATTAGTCAAGCGACATCAAGTGATGATGTGCTAAAAAAACTTTTCAATTCCAATAAAGTGTCAAATGTAGAAGATTGGTTTTAAAGCTTCATGAAATGAGCTTAGGTACTGTGCATTTTATTTGCTGCTGTACTTATTTTGTCGGAGAGTAAAAATTAAATGCCTCATTTATGTTTGATGGAACTTTCGGCAGCTTGCAATTTCATATTACAGTCCTCGTCCCCAAAACGTCTAGTTGTACCCGAAACGTCCAGGTTTTTTTCAACTTTTTTGCACGTTTCGGGGACCAGGACTGTAACAGACCAATAAATCAGAAAATTAACCGATAAATAAACATACTCAAATAAAATGAGTTCGAATTAATAGTCCCGTATTTGAGAACCGCTATTTTTGAGAACGCTATTTTTGAGAACCGAAAACGTCCGATAAATGGTTAAGGACTGTATTTCCAAAACTCAAACGAAAAATAACCGTTGGTAAAATTTCTCAAAGTAATATTAATTGGTGATTCATGATTATTGATATACGTCATACGGACATGAAGCTTTTGATTGGCCATCGCATCTGAGAAATCAATATTGACTCACCCGAGGATATCATTAGCATGAGCTCGTAATGAATTTTCAAATCGGTTAAAAAAGTAATGATAGATATGGAAAAAGTCGTTGAACTCCACAGATATATCAGTTTCGATATTTTACAGACAGCAGTTGAAACCGAAAATCCCATAAGATGCTCAGCAAATCAAATGGGTGGAGAANGGCTGTCCACAAAATTTGGGTTTAGGAATACGGAAAACATTATTCCTAAAAATAGCGTAGGTTGAAGTTTTTTAGAAACCGCTGAAAGTAGACTACTTTCAGCGATTTTTAAAAAACTTCAACTTACGCTATATTTTGGAATAATGTTTTCAATACTGTGTTAAAGTATGAGTTTTTTTTTGAATCGCCTTCAATCACTTGAGTTATGTTAGTGCTATTGGTTTTTCCGGTTTATTACAGTCCCTGCTCCTTTTATGAGACGTTTTTGGTTCTGGAAAATAGCGTCAGAAAACGGAGCATCGTCACAAAAAGGATTATTTTTCTATTAGACGAAAAAGCGTCCCAAAAAAGAATACTGTATTGGGAAACTTATTGCGCAAACTTATATGAAGCGTTTTTTTCCATATCATTTATCGTTTCTTCAATTTCAATGTCACGAAGTTATATAATTATCCCAATTTACGTTTTTTTCGGATATTAATTTGTTCTAAACTTAAAATTAAAAAAAAACGCTTTATAATAATTTGCGTCTTTGTAATTGGAAGATTTCATCGAAAAAGCGAAATCAATACCAATAACACTATTAACGTGATTGACAGTTTAATCTTCACTTTTTCTGAAGTTCAAGTCCTAGTGGGCGATTGCTGGTCATAATTCAGACAATCTAAATAAATCCATTTTGAAGTATATAGAACACAAAAATTTATGTAATCTCTGTTGTAGAATGGATTTTATAGCGTTTTCCCCAAACATACAGTTTGTAAACAAATCAGAGGTCGGCAGGAATTGACTTTTTTTGTACCCTACCATTCACTGAAAAAAAGGGTACTAAAAAATTTATACCCGAATTTATCCGAGCAAAAAATAATTCTACCCTTCCATACCCTACCAGTGAAAATTACCCGAGTTTACCCTTTTTTCGAGTTTTATTTTTTTTATCTCCTTTTCGCCGAATTTAAATTCCATATATATGTCCGCGGAGAAGGGTACAAATTCTGCCGACCTCTGAAACAAATCGACTGGCCCCGCCTTATTCAGAAATACATTAGCCATTTGAAATGGCCCATTTGTATTGTAGCAGGGACGAATAATCCTCACTTGAACTTTAAACATAAAACAATCATACCATGAACTTCAGCCAAATAAATACGTATGTTCAGTCGGTGTCCATCTTGTGGTGCAAGGGATGATGAACTAACNAGAACGATTTTATTAGAGTTATATAATATTTTTGATTAATTAATCACTAATTAGTGATTAGTAACCACTAATTAGGGTTGAGTAATATAATTGAACGTGATATGTTGTAAATGTATGTCATTGTTATATTAACAATGACCATAATACCCCGTGACGGCCGCGATGAGTCAAATTCCTTTGTTCTTTTTTCCTATCCCCAAAATAAGTGGAATTTGCCCTAATGCTATATACTACTAACCACTTATACTCGAAATAATATTCCAAGCTACGCGGTGAGTCATGTGCGTGTCTAAAACACGATAGCTAATAGAAACGCGGTTGAAAACACCATGACTCATGGTCCATGAGCCAATAGATGCGTCGCTTGGAATTCACTTTCGGCCGCGCCTACGCATATTCCGTACTACGATTTGCGTAGGTGGATTACGAAGGAGCCAATAAAGGCTACGCATGGAATTCGCGAACCAAATTCCAAATAGTTATTTTTGAAAAGCCTTTTTCTCTATCTACCATCTTTTAATATTATTTAAATATCACTCATCATTTATTATATCACTTAAAGTGAAAAAGACTGATAAATGCCGACCTAGGACTTAGATTACACCAGAAGCCCTTCATCAAGTGTCAGGTTTGTATATTCATATTTTTCACAATGATTTTATTATGATTAGTCAAGCGACATCAAGTGATGATGTGCTAAGAAAACTTTTCAATTCCAATAAAGTGTCAAATGTAGAAGATTGGTTTTAAAGCTTCATGAAATGAGCTTAGGTACTGTGCATTTTATTTGATGCTGTATTTTGTCTGAGAGTAAAAATTAAATGCCTCATTTATGTTTGATGGAACTTTCGACAGCTTACAATTTCATATTACAGTCCTCGTCCCCGAAACGTCTATTTTTTTTTACTTTTTTGGACGTTTCCAGGACCAGGACTGTAATAGATCAATAAATCAGAAAATTGATACCGTTAATGGTTCAATTTTATGATGAATTTTTGGCGAAAGGTTTTTCGATAGTTTGGGCACCAGTAACCATAATTAAAAAAATATGGCGTTAAAAATATACGTCTAACGCATTAACGTAAGGCAAACCAAGCCATTCTTGCCGAGCCCTGCATCAGTGTTGGAAAAGCCAACGCTCGCATTTTTCCCAACGCTCCCAACACGTCGGGAAAAAAATTCCCGCAACGCCCAACGCTTCCAACTTGTACGTCGGAAACGCAATTTTCCAGATAAAAAAAATGCGACCCCATGGGGGGACCAAAAGTCTGAAAAAGAAGTCCGTGGAAAATAAAACATACTCACATAAAATGAGTTCAAACTAATAGTCCCGTACAGTACTATTTCCAAAACTCAAACGAAAAATAACCGTTGGTAAAATTTCTCAAAGCAATGGGTGATTCATGATTATTGTTATACGTCATACGGACATGAAGCTTTTGATTGGCCATCGCATTTGAGAAATCAATATTGACTCACCCGAGGATATCATTAGCATGAGCTCGTAATGAATTTTCTAATCGGTTAAAAATAGACCAAGTAATGATAGATATGGAAAAAGTCGTTGAACTCCACAGATATATCAGTTTCGATATTTTACAGACAGCAGTTGAAACCGAAAATCCCATAAGATGCTCACCAAATCAAATGGGTGGAGAAATGTACAGAGAAATTAAAGCCGCCGAGAAAAACGCTGAATATGCAAGGTAGGCTGTCCACAAAATTTGGGTTTAGGAATAACGAAAACATTATTCCAAAAAATAGCGTAGGTTGAAGTTTTTTAGAAACCGCTGAAAGTAGTGTTAGAGTGTGAGTTTTTTGAACCGCCTTCAATCACTTGAGTACTGTTAGTTATTCGTTTACTTTTTTTGGCTTATTATTGGGAAACTTATTGCGCAAAATTATATGAAGCGTTTTCCCATATAATTTATCGTTTTTTCAATCACATTTATGTGATTTTCCCATTTTATGTGTTTTTGGATATATTTTTTGTTCTAAACTTGAAATTAAAAAAAACGCTTTATAATAATTTGCGCGTTGTAATTGGACGATTTCATCGAAAAAACTAAATCAATACCACCAACACTATTGACGTGATTGACAGTTCAATTTTGGGCTTACTTTAAATAGACTGACGGAAATATTACTTTAAGCAGGTAGTGCGTAGTCAAAAAACTGACTGGTACTTTAAGCAGGAAAGTGGTGTATAAGACAAAAACTAATGTAATCGCTGTTGTAGAATGGATTTTATAGCGTTTTCCCGGAACATACAGTTTGTATACAAATCGACTGGCCCCTCCTTAATAAGAAATACATTAGCCATTTTTATTATAGCGGGACGAATAATCCTTACTTGAACTTGAAACATAAAAAAATCATACCATGAACTTCAACCAATTTAATACGTATTTTTAGTCGGTGTCCATCTTGTGGTGCAAGGGATGATGAACTAACATACATTTATTGGTACAATATCGTCAAAGAAGCTTTAAAACTTCGAAAAATACACAAAAAGTTGATACCCAAAAATGAGCTCGAATTGTGGATGGCGCAAATTGAACGTATAACTGAAGTCGTTCATAAACGATATGAGGATAAAAATACGAAAATCCGAGCAGTTAAAGAATTATCAGACTTAAATCTTGAGAAAGATCAAGTTGAAGATTCGCTTAAACGAACAGTTGCACAATTAGGAAAACTTAAAATAGACGCTGATCTCAACGAAGAGACTATGCGACAAGATATTACAGCCAGGGATTGAAATGTAGTTTTGTATCCGAAAATAAAATAAAACGTCTCATGGAAGATGTTTAACTCCCAGAAAAAAATACTGTTACATTATATACCGGGTACAGTCCCGGATTCATTAACTCCCTCTAACCGATCTAGGTAGTTCACTACCAATCGACTTTCATCGTTAATAAAACCCACACGGATCGAGATTTTTAAAAACGGAAAACAGTACAGAATTTTTCCAGCAAATCTACGTAAACCTAACAAATGTTCGAGTTTATTTTATATTTTAGTTAACTAGAAAAATTGAGATAAAAATTACGAATTTTGATGAAAAATCAAACTTTTTTACTTTCGTCCGCTGTTACAGTTAAACGAACGACATTTTTTGACGGGAGAGGTAAAAATCTACCAAAAAAAATGAAACTACTTATTTTGCATGTCTTTTCAACTATTTTTGTTTTTTAGTTTTAGAGAAATCTTGATTAGAAGCATATCCATTTCAACGAAAATTTGGACAAAAAATTGTTTGTTTTGTCTTTAGCTTNAAGTTATTACGATATCGTCAAAGAAGCTTTAAAACTTCGAAAAATACACAAAAAGTTGATACCAAAAAATGAGCTCGAATTGTGGATGGCGCAAATTGAACGTATAACTGAAGTCGTTCATAAACGATATGAGGATAAAAATAGGAAAGTCCAAGCAGTTAAAGAATTATCAGAGTTAAATCTTGAGAAAGATCAAGTTGAAGATTCGCTTAAACGAACAGTTGCACAATTAGGAAAACTTAAAATAGACGCTGATCTAAACGAAGAGACTATGCGACAAGATAACAGCCCAGTTTTATGAAAATGAACCAGTTTAATTCTCATTGAATTTCTCAAAACTTGTTTGCTTGTTATTATCTTATGGATGACCATATCCTACTGACTGAAGAATCAAGTCTTATAAAACGCTCATAATTTCTAGATTTTTGAATAAATTTCGATAACTGCGGACTTTGTAATGTCTCTTTGAATCCGAATTAATTTCGAAGAAATTTTGAGAAATTCAATGAGAATCTAACTGGTTCATTTTCATAAAACTCGGCTGTTATTACAGCCAGGGATTGAAAGGTGGTTTTGTTTCCGAAAATAAATTAAAACGTCGCGTGGAAGATGTTTAACGGGACATTTTTTTACCGTATTAACAACCTATTGCCAAACAATATATGATAAGTCAATTTTGCGTCAATTTTCACCCCTAACTATAGATTAACTCCCAAGGGTTCATGTGATCAGACCTGATCACATCGCCTTAATTCTTGTGAAAATTCTATGATTATCGGTCCGGATCAGAAATCACTGATAGACGGGTTACATGAACCCTTCGGTCCCAAGGCTTGGGAGTACATGAACCCTCGGGTGTACATGAAATTTCAAGACGCCACTTTTTCGAAAAAAAACGGAGGAAAAATATGGTCACTTTTTTGGTTAATACGTCATGTCCTTTTCATAGGCATGTTCTATAGTTTATAGACTATAAATCTTCCTATAACCTTTTGGAGGTCCCGGACAGTTTTTTTATAACGAGCGAAATCCTCACGTTTGACCACCCTACCGTATGAGTGCGCTCAGACTGCAACGGTGATGCCAAAATAGCGTTAAAAGTCATAAGAAAATTGCTGAAAGCGTTGCAGTCTGAGCGCACACATACGATATGTTGGACAATTTTCATGGAAGTGAATACAGAGATTAAAAGAAATGCAGCGTGATCAGATCTGATCACCTGGACCCCTACGGGTCGCTATCCGCCCGAGACCCTTGGGAGTTAATCCGTTTTTCCGAAATATTCCGAAGAATCCCTTTCGATAGATCTAAAACAAGTCATTGAAGAAGAAAACTTAAAAATTGAGCAGCTCGAAGAGGAAAATCAAAATTGTAAAAATGAACTCGCCAGTTTTCAGGAGGAACTCGGCAGAAGGCAAGAAAGCAATGAGGAACTTAACGCGCGAATCACCGAGCTCAGTACCGAAAACGATGACCTTAGAGCTGACAATGAGGACCTTAGAGCTCAAATATTGGACCTTACCGATAACCTACATAATGTACAGCCAATGAACCACGAACTAGTCGACGCAAACGGGCAATTACTCGCTGAGAAGGAAGATTTAATCACAGAAAAAAGACAATTAGTATCACAAATGGACGATATGAACAAAAAGTATGGTGAATTACTGCGCTTAAACGAGACGCTTTGCGCCGATGGAGCCAGTTCAAATCGCCTGGACTCTACCGGTGGGTGTGATTCTATGACTTCTTTGGAATGCAANAAAATGAACTCGCCAGTTTTCAGGAGGAACTCGGCAGAAGGCAAGAAAGCAATGAGGAACTTAACGCGCGAATCACCGAGCTCAGTACCGAAAACGATGACCTTAGAGCTGACAATGAGGACCTTAGAGCTCAAATATTGGACCTTACCGATAACCTACATAATGTACAGCCAATGAACCACGAACTAGTCGACGCAAACGGGCAATTACTCGCTGAGAAGGAAGATTTAATCACAGAAAAAAGACAATTAGTATCACAAATGGACGATATGAACAAAAAGTATGGTGAATTACTGCGCTTAAACGAGACGCTTTGCGCCGATGGAGCCAGTTCAAATCGTCTGGACTCTACCGGTGGGTGTGATTCTATGACTTCTTTGGAATGCAAGATATGTTTTGAAACCGATCTCCCTAAGGAATGCCTACCGGTTAGTCATTTACAGAGTGCTCGATATTGATAGTTTTGCACAAATCTAAAATATATACATTTTCCTATAAACCTACTCTTGGTGGTTCAAATAACTCAAACGGTTTTATGTATACATGTAATTTATAGGTGGCTCTGGTTATGAGGTTAGAAGGTGTGACCGTTTTAAGGTCAAGTCATCTTTCTTGCACTAAGGTCAAGTCTATTTTTTGTGAAGTATGTTTTTTTGGAAAAAAATCTTTGAAATCATGTCTTTTTGCATTTACATGTAATTTACAGTGTGTCATAGTGGTCGAGTACCGCGCTTTTTCGAAATTACATGTTATGAAAGCTTAAAAACTAGAAAGCGCGGTACTCGACCACTATGACACACTGTACATTTATTAAAATAAGATTCCCCGAAAAACTATTTCTCTGAGAAACGTTTCCCTCGAAAAAATATTTTTTCTCAGAAAAAACGGAGCTGCTGCGGCATGCCGTATTTGAACAAGAAACTAACTCTATTTTTAAGTGTGGGCATTTTCTTTGCTCTAACTGCTGTTTGCAACATGTACATCAACGCCGCACGTGTCCATTTTGTCGATCAGAAACTCAAGGAACCGAGATTCGACGTTTATATGATACATGAAAAAATCTGTTAATTTTCCAATTCATTTCAATGTACATGTACCATTCCATTAAAGCTTCAATATCATTAATAAATATTCTACTAACATTCCTACTTACTACAATGTTTGACTTTAACTGTTCAAAATTTCATGATAGAGCAGCCCTCTTAACCGGGGATGAAAATGGTCAAGTAACAGTTTCATTACAGAACGGGTCAAAGAAACTGACAGTAAGATTTTAATCAGTCCCATGACAGAACAGCGGGCATATAACCAGCCAGGGGCTGAAAATGGACATGTAACCTATTCCATGACAACGCAGCCCGAAGAATCGGGGTTGAAAGCGCGCATATGGCCATTTCTATGACAGCTCCTGTCTACAAGCCTACTGTCAGCCCCGCTTCTTTGAGATGACAAAATATCAGTTTATTTGAAAAAAAAATAATGTCAGATTGGAAATAATCTGTGCCGATTTGCCCTAGAATCCTTAAACACCGATTAGTTTTAAAATTGTCAGATTAAAAAAACGGGAAATGCGTCCGGCCATCACTGCTAGTGAATATGGCTCAGAAATAAATTTGTAAAATATAATTGCTTGCAATGCTTCTGCTATTTCAACCATTATGCTTAGGCTCACAGCAGGGACACTCAGGCACGGTTTTAATTGGCTAAAATACCAACTGAATAACGTCTAACATTGTCGACCTATTAAACCTTTAAAAAACCGTAGGATTTTCTCAAATACTCCTATGATGCTGTTAAACAGTTTCTAATTTATATCAATAAAAACCGTGCCTCAATTTGGCGTACTCCTCCATTATTATTTCGTGTACAATCTTTTAGAAAATAAACTACAGTCCAATTCACTTGTGTTTTGATTTTCTTAGTCGCTTCCTTGATCCCTTTCCTCTATTTTCCATACTGATGGCGTCCATTTTTGTTTTTCGTTTTTTCTGAAGTCTTTTGAATTCGGCATCCGCCATTAACTCATCCACCAAATTTCCGCGTCTTTCTTTTTTCGTTAACCTGTCAGAGTAAAAGTTCTCCGCGCTGTCCATAACCGTACCAATTTGAAAATACTGATTTTGGGTTTTTTTTTTAAATTTCATATATCCTGCAGGAAGGCTGGTTGTAAGGTCTGAGATTCGGTCCGTTATAAGGTCTTGTGTTTTTTTTGTACTAAGGTTTTATGTATTTTTTCAGGCTAAGGTATAAAGTTTTTGTTTTCAAAATCTTGTCTATTTGGGAAAAATATTTAATCTTGTCTATTTGGGAAAAATGTTATCATGTCTTTTTGAACTTTTTTTGTAGAGTCTACATCCAAAAAAGTGCAAAAAGACATGATTTTAAAGATTTTTTTTCACGGGGCGCTTTCATTACGGCCGGTTATCCCATAACGACCGCTTGTTTTCCCTCAAAAAAGTGATTGTCCCATAACGGCCGTTTTCATTAACGTATTGAAAAATGAGGCATTGCAATACACGTGTTAGAAATTAATATAAAACTGGCACATAAATCATGGAATAAGTCGTAAAATAAACATTTTAAAAATAAATAAGCCATTGTATTTCAATTTGTCCCAAATTAACCCCATGAGGGGCCTAATTCCATAACGGCCGTTTACCCCATAACGGCCGTTTTTTTCTCGAAGTGAAAACGGCCGTTATCAACGACTGTAGTTTTTTGACCTTGGGGATGATTCAAAGGCAAAAAACCTTTTTAAAATAAAACCCAAGCTTTGAATGGCCTCTTCGATCATCACTCTTTTTGAAAGTATTATTGGTTAGTACTTTACTAAAGCTGAGCAGTTTTAAGTCATTCTGGACTTCCTCGGTTAATTCTGGCGCCGGCATATCAAACCATCTCCGCCCACTCGTTTTTCCCTTTTCTCGTTCCTTTTCTTTCTGTTTTGCGTATTTTGTTTTTCGATAATCGAGTTTTGGACGGGATAAAAAGTCCCCGCCAATATCCATTATGTTTTCGTACTTTTCCTCGTTCAAAACATAATTTTTCCGTGCGCGGTCAAAGTCTAAGGTCGTTTGAAAATTGACCCGGGCCGAAATTNAAAATAAAATACCGGTAGTTTGGCACAAATTACGGAAAAAATATCTAGTGGTTCTCGAGAAACCGGTATTTTTGTACTTTCCGGTTTTTCAGGTTGAAAATCGGACATTTTTTCGAGCCCAATAATTCTATATTGGTTGCAATAAAAATCCCGTACCTTGCGTCAAACTTCCGGAATTGTATTTTCAATTTTGGACCGGGTTAATTTCCAAACGACCTAAATAAGACTCGCCAATATCTCCCGAAAGCAACTCGAGCCCAAATTCCTCCGGCGAAAAGTACTTTCTACGTAGTTTTTTTGGTTTTTGATCTTCAAGGTCAATTACAATGTCACCGGTTGATGATTTGACCTTTTGTTTTTCTGAAAGTCTTTTTTCGGCTTCTAAAAGTTCCTCCTCGGTCAGTTCCAAATCTTCAACGGACTCCGTCGATGAGTCACTGTCGCTCATAACTGCAGCTAAAATATAAGTTCAAAAAATTTATCTTATACTACACACCCTGCGCTGTTATGTTCTCACCCGTTCTCTTGCTGATTTTTCCGTTCGCCCCGTTACCATGCGAAACTTCCGCAGGGCCCCTGCGGCAGGGGGTTATTTTATTATACACAGGGTGCGCCGTATTACTTCAAAAAAAAATCGAGAAATAGTGAAACATAATGACCCGAGCGGGAAAAAACTGAAACATAACGGCGTAGGGCTAAACATAGAAAGATATGTATTGGGCGAAAACATTAAAAGTGAAACATAACAGCACGCTCGGAAATAAGTGAAACATAGCGGCGCGGGGCGTGGAACATAACGGCGCACCCTGTGTGTTTCGCTTAACCCTATTTTCATGCCAAAAATATCAAATAAAAAACAGCTGAGACTTTTTTCCATAACAAAAATCCCATAACTTATGGGCCATAAGAGAAGTTTTCAATTCTTGAAAACAGCGTCCGTTATGGGATTAGGGAGTGTTATATAAAAAATAAACCAAAATAAAAAAGGCGTTTTTCTTATTTGCTGAGTTGTTCCTGAGATACAGTCCTTACTCATTTATCGGACGCTTTTTCGGGCAAAATGGGGACATTCTAATAGAAAAATGGTCTTTTTTGTGATGATGCTCTTTGTTCGGACGCTATTTTCGAGAACCGAAAACGTCCGATAAATGAGTAAGGACTGTATCAATTTAATATTTTTTGTAACATAACGGAAAAATGCAATCAACTTAATTGTTGCATATGTTCAATAAATGTCCACATCTGAAAATTTTCGAAAAGTTAAAAATTCCGCCCTTTTCGGATATATATATTTTTAATTTTGGAGGTGTAACTGTAAATAAATTTTATCTGGCTCCATTTCTCTTATTTTTTTCTCCCAGACTTACCTCTAATTTGCGCCCTAGTAAAACTTTGGGGTTAAAAATGAACGACGAAAACAAAAAAAGGTAAACAAGAACGTTTTTGTTAACAGTTGGGTCTCGATCGCGGCCGCTGATTGGCTGGCTGAGTTGCTCGCGTTTTCAATTGGCCAATATTGTTTCATATCATATCATATTATTTATTATTGAATTTGATCGTTTCCCCGCGCAGACTTCACACGCGTGAGAAAATTAAAAATACCAAAAAAAAAACGGGAACCCGTCTGGGCTTGACCTAAAAATACACTTTTTTTTTGATTTTACGTTTTTGTCAATTTTTCTAGAGAATGGGGAGTTTGCTGCGATTAAATCGTACAGGGGGTCGAATACTATCAAGACACCTCAAACTCAACAATGCCGGTATGTTTTTGAACCTTTCAACTTACACCACATTACCCGTTATGTTAACACTTTTTTGGATTTGAAAAACTTCTATTTTCAATTATTTAATCAACCGCCCTACCCAATTATGTTAACAGAATTCCATTATGTTAACAGTATTTGGAGACCCTGGATTTGGAGACCTGGATTTAGAGACCCTCGAAAAAAGCTTGGGACAGCCTAGTTTGATGGTGTTAACATAACGGGTTATGTGGTGCAGTTCAATTTTTTTTTACGTTATTCATGAAAAACGCATAAAAGGATGGGATAATATAGGCTTCATATTGCTCATCAAAAAATTTAGTGGGCGATATTTTTTCCCACGCTTTTTTACGATAAACGAAGAGTATCCGGTAAAATTTTTGGGAAATTTTATTATTATTTTTCGGAATTTTTGATGATTTTCCGGCATTTTTTTATAAATTTAAAAACGAATTTTCTTATAAAATTTTATGAATTTTGCCGTAAATTTATACGAAATTCGAAAAAAAATGACATAAACATACACAACTTAACTTACCTTAGCACCATTTAACCCGTTATGTTAACACCATCAAGCCTTACCATCAAAAACTGTTAACATAATGGGGTAGGGCGTTTGGTTAAATAATTGGACATCGATGTTAATCAAATCCCAAAAAGTGTAACACAATGGAATTATGTTAACATAACGGCTAGGCGGTGTAATTCTAGTAAATAGGTAATATTTTTCCAGCTTTTTAGAGAAAACAAAAATCTTTGTGTCGTATCAGATACAGTCCTCAGTCCCTTAAGTGCCGCACTCAAGCCGCCAAAAACGCGGCACTTAAGGAACTGAGGACTGTATTAAATTTCCCGTACGTGGCTCACATTAGGGACGCTTTTTTCAGAAATTAAAATCTTATGTAATAGGAATGAGGATTGTATATGAACTACATAGAATATGAAAGCAATACAGTCCTTACTCCTCATGGGGACGTTTTTTATTCTCGACACTTGGACGTTTTTGTCAAATTTTTACATTTTTTCTTTTTTCACAAATATTTTATTCTAAGCGCTGGATAAAACACACTTTGGAGAAAAAATTGTGGAAACGGTTGAAAAGCAACTCCTTGTGAATAAAGTTTTTACAAATGTGGCGGAGAAGTATGATCTGATGAATGATATTATGTCTCTTGGAATACACAGGTAAGCCCTATTTCGTACTGTTTTATTAAATATCTGCATCTTTTCACCGTTATAAAGTTTTAAATGAATTTTAGGCCGTATAATATGTTATTTTTTACCCAAGACCTTACAACGAGCCACCTATACAGTATAGGCTATACTTGTACCACCCCCTCTTAAGGTTAAAATCTGTTTTTTAAGGTCAAATTAACTTTTTTTAGCTTGACCTTATAACTACCACCGCCTTGTTGATGATAAACAGGAGTGGTTGGTTACGTCAGTCATGTTGACCGTTATAAGGCCAAGTTAGTTTTTTTTTTCAACAAAAATCATGTATTTTTTGATTTTTTTTGTATTCAGGCCTCCTTTTCAAAGGCATTCAAGGCCAAGTCCGTTTTTTAGATATTGACCTTATAATCAATACCCCCTGTAGTTTTAATATATGTCAATTTATAGCTTTCGAACAACAGGAAAATCCTAAGACATTTTATGTCTGTGCGTCTGAATTTACTTTAGTAATTATAGACTGTAGGGACCGATACATATAGTAGAAAGTTGATTGATGACTATTTGTCTCGTGAGTTGTCTCTGTCTGGAGTTACCTTATAAAGCTGATAAAATTTAAAATAATAAAATATATTTCACAGTTTCTCCCCCGTAAATTTATGTATTTCCCAATCGATGGTTATAACGTATGAGATTTTGTTTTGGGCGGAAATTAGTAGTATATAAAGTGGATGAAGAATTTACAGCTAATGGAAATTGTCATATCTTCATACTGAACACACGTTACGTCAGGTTACGAGTAATCAATATTCTAGATTGTATCTTTCAAAAATTGCTGCTTATTTCTTTCTAAAAATACAGACCATACTATGAACAAGAGATGACAAATGGTAAATTATTTATTTGGATTAAATGGGTAGTATAAATAGGCTTCCACTGTAGACATTTTTTAGGAACTATAGAAACCGGACAGTTAAAGAGAATACAAATTTTGATTTTGCTCTTATCTGCGCTCCAAATGGCGCGATGATGCTAAAATTGTGCCGTCTATAAGGTCATAACTTATGACTCATAAGGTATTCTTGGAAACTATGGTCAAAGTTCTGGTAACAACTTCATCCTAATGTCACTTTATATTTTAGCCACAAGGGGTGGTTATAAGGTATGAAAAAGCAATAATATTATAGTGTTTTTTGCTATAAGGTCTTATGAGAATTTTTCTATACAAATCATGGCCTTTTCAACTTTTTGTCGGATGTCTATAAGGTCTTATCATAAGACTCTTGAAAATGCCGTTAAGGTCTTATGGTCTTTTTTCCTTCAGACCTTATTTCAGTTGATTATAAAGTCATAACACTTTTTATGATGAAAAGTTTAATTAACAAAATCACTGTTAGAGTTATGGTCGATGGTTTATAACTATAAGCTGAATCTTCATTTCATAAGGTCGTTGATACATTTCGTGAGACTCAGATAAAAAAAAATCTGAAACACGTTTTTGTGTAATAAATGCAGATCGATGTGCGGTGCACCAAATACAGTGCCAAGTGGATTATTTCATTTATTTATGAGACAGTTTGATTATTATTTTCTATTTTTTTTATGGAATGTGGATTTATCATATTATTAGCTTGTTTTTTCGGACGGCCCAAAAATTACTTTTTTGGAAGGAACATTGCGGGAAAACCAAGACAGGTATTGACTAACGGTTTTTGGCATGAAAGTGGAAAATTTTGAGGTTAAAATTCTTAAAAAATTCGGACCGGAAGCGAAACCAGAAGTACCGGTAATTACCGGTTAAAACTTAAAAATGTCATATCTCGAAAAAAATCGATAATTTATTAATACCTGCCTTGGTTTTCCCGGAATGTTCGTTCCAAAAAAAGTAATTTTTGGGCCGTCCTAAAAAACGAACCATAATAATTTCGATTATAACATCGAGGGAATAAGGCGCGGAGGGTCTGTAACTGAATTACAAGCAACGCCTATTGGCTCATGATTTTTTATAGACGCCTCCTATTGGCTAGCGTCCTTTAGCCACGCAAATGACTCACCGCGTGGCTTGTAATCAAAGTTATATTTCTATAATCTGAAAAATCTGAAAAATATAATCTTAGTTTTAATAAAACGGTGTTTTAGGTGTTGGAAACAATGGTTTGTGGAAGAGCTTTCCCCACGTCGTGGTTCGAAAATGCTGGATATGGCTGGAGGCACCGGTGACATTTCATTTCGAACTCTTCAATTTGCCCAAAAGAAATACGGCAGAAGTAAGGCTGACTTTTCCATAACCGTATCTGATATTAATGAAGAAATGCTTGCTGTGGGGAAAGAACGAGCGGAGACCAGTCCTGATATTGATGATGAGTTTTTGGAATTTAAGGTCGCCGATGCCCATAGTTTGCCCTTTGAAGATGAGTCTTTTGATTATTATACCATTGCTTTTGGTATACGCAATTGTACAGATATAAACAAAGTTTTGGACGAAGCGTATAGGAAAAGGGCTATTAAAGTAAAATAAGTTGAAAATTTGGAGTGGTTATAAAGTCTGACATTTTGACCGTTTTAACTCACAGGGGGAAGTGCGTGTAAATAGACACGCAACTGGGTTTTTTCGTCGATTTAAGGCATATGGAGGCCCCGTAGGGCAAAACGGGTTTTGGTGACCCCCC
>SCLG01000127.1:268881-295181 GCA_004367875.1 Oikopleura albicans
TTTTTTTTTGTTGTTGAAGTCATTTTTTTTCCATTATATTAAAAAAAATATGTTCGAGAGGTATCGTTGTGACGAGTTGTGGGCAGAATCACAAATCGTCAAAAAGATCGTCGTCTTCAATATCGCCGTCGATTATCAGATTATCGGCGTCCAACTCGCGATCTAACCCTAAAAGCTCCTTTTCCAAATCGTCCATGTTAGATTCCGTCCGCATCTTTTGGCCCTTTGATGCTAAAAAATCCAAGTTATTGAAAAATAAATTTACATCTTTTAAAACCATTTTAACAGTTCAAAACATATTGTTTGAATATTTTTAAAAATTTGTAAATTATTAATTAATTCATTTTAGCCTTGTTGCAACATTTCAAATGTTTCACCTTTTTTCAACAAAATGTTGAAACTTTTCGAACATTTAAAAAACATTTTTTCAAATATTTTTTTTTATAAATAATTTTTTTACCATTTTATTAAAACATTAAAATGTTAAGATTAGAAATATAAACATTAAAAACTTAAAACATTTTTACACATATTTTAAATTTTTTTAAATCATTTTTTAAATAAGTTTTTTAAACATTTTTTAAATCATTTTTTAAACATTTTTTTTTTTAACATTTTTTTAAAACATTTTTTTAAACAATTTTTTTAAACATTTTTTTTTTAACATTTCAAAAACATTTTTAGAAACACTTTCCACTATTTTTAAACAATTGCTTTAATTTTTTTAATTTTTATGTTATTTTTAAAATTCAAAAAACATGCAAATGCATTATTTCAAAATAATTTTAGTTACATTCCGTACATATTTTAGAACTATTTTTCATTTGATTTTACAATATAAAAACACTAAAGTGTTTAATAATTCAAGCTACCTGACGTGGAATCATTTCGACTTCGTATTCTGGGTGAATTCGCCGAAGAGTTTCGCCTTTTCGACGGCCTCCTTTCAGACGTTGATTTTGCACTTGATGTCCGACTTACTGACTTTCTGTCCTCCACGGGACTAAAATTAATGGTAGAATAAACTAGTTTTAAGACACTGTCGAAACAAGGGTCGTTTTTAGGTGTTGAACCTTTTTCCAGCAGTTTTTAAATTTTAAAATTTTGTATTTGCAGATCTAAAAAACGTTCCCCGAAATCACCATTTGGAACTTTTTTGTGGAAAAAAACATTTTATTTGCGAATTAAAGCTACGTTGCTGGGGATTAATTTAAAAACGCAATTGAAAATACACTTTTTTTTCCAACTTATAGCTTCATTATTATTTTTTTATAAAACAATATCTATGATTTAAAAAAGTGTTCACAAAATGGTTCGGTGCATAAAATAAAGAATTTTTGCGTTAAATCAACATCATTTAATTTTAGTTTAAAAATATCTACACCACCTACGCCGTTATCGGGCCGGAATTCCCGCGCGTTCCTTTATCTGGCCGTAATTTCAAAAACGCACTGCGCCATTATCTGGCCATTATCACGTGACAAAATGTTTTTTCGGCCAGATAACGGCGCAGGGGTGTAGCTTAAAATCTAGTAATTGGCCATTTTAAACTTTCAGATGTTCCCTGGTTTAATAATTTGTACAATAATAAAAATTACCTTTTTGGGGGCGTGGACTCCCTATCAGGAGAATCAGGTATGACTGGTGATTTTTTCTCTTTTGAAATATCTGTTTTTTCCTTTGGCTCGTTCTCTTTCTCCTTTTGCTCCGTTTTTTTCTTCTTTTTAATCAAAATAAGTTTTTTCCGCTTGACCGGAATATCCTCGCTCGGTTCATCGTCTTTTGGTTCACTACAAAAAAAAACAGTTTATTTTCTGTGTCCAAAATATTCGGGAAACAATGGGGGGTTAAATTATTAATAGTCGAGTAATTACCTTTTGTCGACGGCAGGTGTTAATGCTGGTTTTGTCTGATTTATTTGTCGAACTTCGCCCAATCGCGATTTCACACCACGTTTCGCATCATCGGCCGCATTAACCCCCAGACGCATTTTAACGCCACTAGCGCGACTCGATGAATTTGCGACTGATCTCACTATACCTGAAACAGATCAGTTGAATACAAAATTTAATAAACGCTTAGGTTGTACACCTCAGCAGTTATCGTAACAAAAAGTTTTGCTCGAACAGTGTTAATTCAATTGAATTTTGTTACGATAATTGGGTAGGAATAGGTAAGATAATTGAAAAACATGATAACTTTTGGTCCAAAAAGTGTGAAGATAACCCAGCTTTGGTTAAGATAACTGGAATAGTGGTGTATTTCATATTCGAATATTTAAAAAAGGATCTACACCACCTAACCAGTTGTCTTAACAACTTTTTTGCTCAAAAAGTGTTTTAACAACTTGTGTGTTTAACAATGTTGACAATTGAATTTTGTTAAGATAACTGATTAGGAGGTTATATGACCAAAAAAAAAATAGTCTGGAGTATCACCTGATGTAGCAAAACGGTTAAGTCGAGTTGAGAGAAGCTTCTTTGAATCTTCAGTTTCTTTTTCTTTCGGAATTCCTAGACGTTTTTTCACACTAAACCGTACATAAGCTTTTTATAATAAAGGACTTACAAAAAATCGAACAAAAAAAAAACGAGTGCGAGAGGGGCGCTATTTTTCGTACGATCTGCTTGAAAAAATGTATCTCATAACGTGGGGTTGATGCCTTCAGCACTATTCTACGATATTATTTTAGTCAATTCTCCCAACTTGCCCACACGGTGGCTTCCTACAAAAGCATTGAAAAGGATATCTCGTGATACGCGGAACACCATGTGGGCGGAATATTTTTTTTCGAATTAAAATAACGATTAAGTATATTAGACGACCTGTCTACAGAAGTTAACAAAACGATGGGGAAAAAAGATGTTAACTCTCAGGGGGAAGGACGTTTTGATAACCCGTAGGGGGAAATTGTGTGCACGTATGCACACACTTAAAAATTCACAATAATTGGTAAAACTGGTAAAGCCAAGTTGTAGAGCTCGTCAAACTACGTCGATCTGACTATTCAGACATTGATTTGGGCCACCAATGCCCCATAGAGAGCTGTTTGAAATATCCAACCTACGCAAAAAAATCAATAAGAATTTTATCGAAAAGTTCAGGGGGGTCAGCGATGCCAATTCTGCACTACGGGGCATCCTTATGCCTTAAATCGACGAAATACCAAGTCGTGTGCATATATGCACACACTTCCCCCTGCGAGTTAACTTCCATGAATTGTGTTAACTTTTGGGCGCCCCGGGGCGTTAACTTCCGGTGTAATTAGTGTCTATTTTTGTACGTTCAGAATTTTATTTCGCCAAAATGTCCCTAGTAGGGATTAGGGACTGTATATGAAGCATGTTGTATACCTAGGGTCATCGGGCGTTACCCAAGACATGTTTGGTTTTCTTTTGGGTCTTGGAGATCCATCGTTTGACTGTGTATCAGAATAGTCCGATTCGGAAGTAACATCACGTTTTTGTTCACGCTTCATCACATTCTTGATGAGCCGATTCGAGGCACTTTTTTTACTCTCGGCCATCGGCTTTCTCACTGTGATTTTCCGCTCGATCCATTCAGATGAACTCGGCCGAGACCGGTCATTTTCCCCGCCACTTAACTCCCCCACGCGGCTTTTGTTGCTCTTTCGGATTGAAATAATTCGACCACCTCGCTATAAAAAAATATATACATTTAAAATACCGGACGGGATTTTTAGGGCGTATCAGACCTAACCTTGTTTATTGTAAAACTACGGGTAGTACTCGTTTGTTCATAAAAATTGTTTGAAATTTTTATACATAATCGTGGATTTATATCTCTTTTTCGACGACGTGCCATATTTATATTTTTTTTATTTTTTGAACTAGTTTCACTTTTTATCGACATTTTATACCTAATGTGTTGACCTACTTTTAAGGTAATTGCTACTTCTGGGCCCCAATTACAAAATTACAATTTCAAAATCTAGAAAAGTTAACTCTCACGGAGCAGAGGTTGGCACCTTTTAGACCATACCCTGAGTGGACCCGAATTTTTTAGGGTTGGGTCCAATATATATTTGCCTGGGTCCATAGGGCCAAATTTGGGTCCTTTTTGGGGCACTACCTGAAAACGAAGAAACTTGAAAACGGAGCAGTTTGATGCGTAGATTACGTTGGTGAAATAAAAAGGTTAACAATGGAGCCAAGTTTTGGCGCTAGCGAGCATTTTAGAGGCCATTTGTTGGCACATTCTCTCCGTTTTCAGGTAGTGCTCATTTCAAATGGGCCATTTGGGTTGGGTTCCCTTTTACTACAATTTCGGACCTCTGCCACGGAGAAGATAAAAAATAACCTACAGATGGTCAACCTACAGATGGAAGTTCGTCTTTTACGGACACGGCACTCTAAGTCTTCTTTTTTTTAAAGTTTTGGTTTGAAATTGAAAACAAAAAAGGTTCATCAATTGAAAAAAATAACGCTTGTTTAAAATTCTTACATTTAGCGCAACGGTTTGTTTTTGGGTCGTTTTTCGTTTGGTTTCGTCTTTGTTGACCTGCCGGGTGGAAATATCATTCTCGACCACTTGATGCTATGATATTATATTTTATAATTTATATATCTATATAAATGCTTGGGTAAATAAAACGTCAACTCTCAAATTATCAGCTGAACATGCAGTTTTTTTTTTGACTAGTTTATGTTTAAACCTGAGAGTAAAAGTTCTGTTCAAATTTTCCGAACAGAACGGACCGTTCATAAGCATGATTGTTCTGAAAATCGGGCGGAAGGCAAAATATAACAGAACTCTGCGTTCTGAATTAGAACGTTCTAAGGGACCGTTCGGAAGAACTTGTTATGGAAACTCAGCATAGAACGTTGTTCGGACGTTCTTTTGTTCTACCCGGAATTTCAAGTTCTGGCGCAGAACGGAACGTTTCCATCTCTGATGGAAACGGTAAGGTTTTGAATTTACGGGCTAGTTTGACATTTAAAGGTTGAACCGGTCTAAAACAACCTACTAGCTTGGAAACCGGAACTTTTGTTGCGAAATTTGTTTCAAATTTCCTAATTGTTCAAAGTCCTTTTTTATCCCTAAATTGGACTTTTTGAAAAGTGTCCCAGAATTGGACCTTCCCATGTGTCCCATATTGGTTATACTAAAATGATAAATAAGTAAATTCTACCTTGTTCTTTTTGGATTTGTTTAGGGTAGCACGGAGATCCTCTGGCTCTTCATCGGTTAATTCGTCCAGTGAAATATCAGATGCTTCATCTTCACTGTAATGGCTAAAATGAACTTGTTGATTACGGATTTTAAGGTGAGTTAAAAAATCCCTCAATTTCTGTATCAAAAACTTCAGAATTTTTGAAAATCTCAATTCTCGATTATTTCAAAAAAACACACCTTTTTGATACAATTCTCCTTTTAACGGTTGGAGGTTCTGTAGATGTTGTTACTTTGTTTTGTTCTGGCTTTTGAACTTTTGGTTTTTGAACTTTTGGCGGCGTCGGTTTGGAACTTTGAATTTTCTTTGTAACTATTTTATCATCAATCGGTGCATCATTTTTGACTTTTTTGACCAATCCGTTTGACTTAGCTTTGACCTGTTGTTGAAGGATTCGAGCGCGCATTGCGTTTAAATCTTCCTCTTCTGATGACGTTGAATTTTTCGACAATTTTCGCGTCCTTTCCTACAAATTATGAGTTAAAATTTGTCAAAATATTCGAAATATAGGATAGACGGCTTTTTTTAAGAGACAACCAACTTGTGTGCAACTTCTCACTATGATAGTGTTATCCGAATGAAATGATTCTTTTTGCATCTGATGGCTAAATATGGGGCATCTGCCCGTTAAGCACTTTTTTGAGTTAGGTTTTTGACCGCCGATAAATCACCGGACAAAACATAAAATACCGGTTTCTCTCTGTTTTTACCGGCTATTTATTGGCGGACTAAGGCCTAACTCAAAAAAGTGCTCCGTTAAGGGCAGATGCCCCATATTTAGCTATCAGGTGCAAAAAAAATTATTTCATTCTGATAACTCTATCAGAAGTTGAACACAAGTTGGTTGTCTCTTAAAAAAAAAGCCGTCATAGTCTTCATCCAAAATAACCGTAAAAAGACATGATTTTAAAGATTTTTCTCAAAAAGCATAAGTATAGTTACTCAACAAAACTTCAGTTCAGGTCAACCTTATTGGCTGAAAAAACTGACTTGGCCATATAACGGCACAAATGGCTGACCTGATAACCAACTCGCCTGTAACTTATTTGGTACGGAATAGTCCCGGACTATACATAATAATTTTGAAAGAAAACGGTTTTATGTTGAAATAATCTGACAGTAATTTGAGATACAGTCCCGACCTGCCAATGGTAAAATTTGCGTTTTAGAAAAACTTGCACAACTGGAAGGTCGGTACTGTAATTACATAGTATTTACTAACCTCTTCTTTTTCTTTGGGCGCTTCTTTGACAGTATTTCCATTAGAATTTGAATTTTGGAGTTTTTCTTCAACTTTTTCTTGCATTTTTTGTTTGGCCATTTCGTGCTCGGCGAGAAATTGTGCCAACTAAAATTTATTAGAAATAAGTTTGTTTGTTTGTACTACAGTCCTTGCGCCCACAACGCTACGCAATCACTTGCCCAAAAAGCGTAGCGTTGTGGGCAAACCGTAGCGTTGTGGGCGCACTGTAGCGTTGTGGGGCGTAGCGTTGTGGGCGCAAGGACTGTAATGAAAATGTTAAGTAACAATTATATAGTTGTATAATTGGGTCATTCTNTCATCGGTTAACTCGTCTAGTGAAATATCAGATGCTTCATCTTCACTGTAATGGCTAAAAATCAACTTGTTGATTACTAATTTTAAGGTGAGTTAAAAAAATCCCACATTTTCTGACCCAAAAACTTCGAATTTAGAATTTTTGACTTTAACTCCCAGGGGGAAGTGCGTGTATATAGACAAACAACTTGTTTTTTTCGTCGATTTAAGGCATATGGAGGCCCCGGGTATTGCTGCCCCCCTCAACTTTTCGAAAAAACTTTTGGCGGTATTTTTTTTTTGCGTAGGTTGAAGATTTCAAACAGCTCTCTAGGGGGCCCTGGTTGCCCAAATCAATTTATGAATAGTCAGATCGACGTAGTTTGACAAGCTCTACAACTTGGCTTTACCAGTTTTTTTTTTTGAATTATTGTGATTTTCTTAAGTGCGTGTTTATAGTATAAACTTTATACACACACATTTTCCCCCTACGAGTTCCCAAAAACTCCTTCCCCTGAGAGTTAAAAATCGCAATTCTCGATTATTTTCAAAAAACACACCTTTTTGATACAATTCTCCTTTTAACGGTTGGAGGTTCTGTAGATGTGGTTACTTTGTTTTGTTCTGGCTTTTGAACTTTTGGTTTTTGAACTTTTGGCGGCGTCGGTTTGGAACTTTGAATTTTCTTTGTAACTATTTTATCATCAATCGGTGCATCATTTTTGACTTTTTTGACCAATCCGTTTGACTTAGCTTTGACCTGTTGTTGAAGGATTCGGGCGCGCATTGCGTTTAAATCTTCCTCTTCTGATGACGTTGAGTTTTTCGACAATTTTCGCGTCCTTTCCTAAAAATTATGAGTTAAAATTTGTCATAATATTCAAAATACAGTCACCCACCCAAATTAGTTTTGATATCTGTCTGAAATAATTCTTACTTATTTAAGGGTAGGGTCACCTACTAGGGTGCCCAAAGAGAAATCAATGATTTAAAAAAAAAAGTGGTCAAATCAAAAAATAAACATGCGCGTAGCACTTGATTCACTGATGAAAGAACTTTATATCTACCACCCGATTGTTAACTCCAAGGCACCAAAAAAGTGTTTTTTTTATGTTTTGACAAAAATACAATTTTTAAGAATTCTTATATTTATAAGAAAAACCATAGGTTCCCATAGGTTAACTTATTTACTAAAAGATAGACCCGGACTGTACATATTATAATAATTTTGAAAGAAAACGGTTTTACGTTGAAATAATCTGACAATAATTTGGGATACAGTGCCGACCTTCCAGTTGTGCAATTTGCGTTTTCGAAAAAACCGTCCACAACTGGAAGGTCGGGAGTCCCGACTCGGGACTTAATACGAACCTCTTCTTTTTCTTTGGGCGCTTCTTTGACAGTATTTCCGTTAGAATTTGAATTTTGGAGTTTTTCTTCAACTTTTTCTTGCATTTTTTGTTTGGCCATTTCGTGCTCGGCGAGAAATTGTGCCAACTAAAATTTATTACAAATGAGTTTGTTTTTTGTAATAATGAAAATGTTACTGTATAATTGGGTCATACTTCCTTGCAAAGATTTGAATAACACCTAATAGTAGATAAATAATTTGAATCATACGGTAGCTCCTGCAAGAAGTAACCGAAACTTACCTTCTTTTGCAAATTGATGGCCTCAAGATCGCGTGGTTTGACATGTTTAAATTGACATTCTGGATTCGTGCAACCCTGTGGAAGCCGCTCGTAATGACAGGGCACTGACCCTTTGTCTTTTACCACCACATGCTGCGATAAAACCCAAATATTATTTTAAATACACTTGAAGGTTAAAACTTAGCAGGTAATGACTTTAGTAAGGACCAACACAAAATTTACCTTTTTTCGAACAAAGATTACGGAATAAACAAAACAGGTACCTTTCGAGATATGACGATTTTTGTATTTTAGCCGGTATTTACTACTGGTAATTTACCAGTACTTTCAGTTTTGGTTCGGCCCACAAAAAAAAATTAAGAAATTTTAACCCCAATATTTCTCTGTTCAATGCCAAAAACCGTATTACCGTTTACGTATTACCGATAACGGTTTTTGGCATGGAACAGAGAAAGAGTGGGGTTAAAATTTCTGAAATTATTTTGGACCGAACCAAAACCGAAAGTACTGGTAAATTGCCAGTGGTAATTACCCGCTAAAATACAAAAATCGTCATATCTCGAAAGGTACCTGTTTTGGGCTTTTCCGTAATCTTTGTTCGAAAAAAAGTGTTTGGGCGAAAAAACTAAAAAGACATGAATTATGTTGAAATGTGACAGACTTGACCCTACAGCGATCAAAATGGACAACCTTATAACCATTAAGTCGGCAATAACGCCTGTAATTTACCAAACAATTTCATAGTAACAATCACCAAAAAAAAAAACTTGAAACCTAAAATTCTGTGAAAAAGCCCTTATAATTGTATTTGTACAGTGTACTTACCCTAAGGGGGCATGTTAGATCTTGACAGAGGCCATTTTCCCACTGTGTACAAACAGCAGCTGTTTTAGCGTCTTCAAAGTGTCGAAATTTGCAACTGGCATTTCGACACTGATTGATAATAAAAAATCGACAATCGTCCCATGGGCGGGCCATCACCAACCAATCAACTTTTCCAACTGGGGTCCGCTTTTACATGTTTGCAAAAATTGAACGAAATACTGATCGATTCAAATTTTTCCAACTGAAAATTTTTTTTATCAAACTTGATTTATTTACTGGCTTCATTAGGCACCTATTCGTTTGGGAAAATGCTACACAGGCGGAGAAAAACCTACATTATTTACGTTATGCTAGAACGTTAACTCCTGGGCCCCAGACAGGCCTTATGTGCGTGCTGTTTCGCTACTTTTCATTAATAATTTGCAAAATTTTAACGTATTTTTATGCTTTCAATTTGTAAATACATCAATTATTGACTCTTTTAACTAATAACTTTCTGAAATTTATCTTTATCACATAGACGCATTATACAGTCGGGGGGACTCTCGATATGCACCCAATTTATGTGAATATCTCAACATGTAACTGATTTTAAGAAATACCATTTTCAGAAAAACGTTACAAATACAATTTGGTCAATTTTCAGAAAAAAAATACCGTTCGAAAAACGTGCACGGTAAGAGATATTCACATAAAATGGGTGAACATAGAGAGACCCCACACTTTAATAAAAATCATGAAGGTTGGACGACTAGTCGCGACTGACTTCTCTAAGACGAAGTTGAAATTTTCCACAATTTTTGTATTTCGAGAAATCCGTAATTTTCCGCTTTCGTCGGTTGTAAAAACCCGGCATGGTGGAAATTAAATTCCCATAAATTTGGTTTGCGTAAAAGTTGGAAAAAAAACATTATGGAGTACTAGTGAAAATAACGTCTCTGTTTTTTAGGATAATTTTATAATTTTTAGACAAACATAATTGAGAAACAATTATCTTTTAACCGACAGATCTAGAATGTTATCAAGCTGTAATTTTGAATTTCAGCTCTGAAAACCAATCAGAATGTTTTATATTTTTTTACAAAAATAGACCGGCTTGCTTTTTTCGTATAAACAATACAATATCGATGCCCTTAAATGCCTTTGAAAAACTTAGGTAAATTTACAAAATGACAAACTTATTATTTTCTGATTAGAAAATCGGGCTTAACCCCTAAACGGCCACAATGACACATTGCTGATATCATCAACATTTTCAAAATCATCCTAAAGTTGCCACACATAACACTTCAAGACTTGAAGTTCAAGTGCCCTAAATTAGGGCCCCTAATACGATAAGGGGTGTAAGATTTAGATAACTGCTATACAAACATTCGGCATAAAGACAAGCGACAATAAAATACAGTAAGGGACCCTTACTAAGGGTCCTCTTAATGTGCTAAACGCAGGTCTTTTTACAGAGAAATACCAGTGTTCAGTAGCCTTTTCTGACAAAAAAAAACTGTTAAAAACCTCTTTAGCGATATTTAAATAAAACGGACTTTTTGAGAACGTAATATCTGGTCGATTTCAAGAGAATTTCTCGTAGACAATAATTAAGGTCGCAATATTATTAGTAACTATTTCTTTCCCAAACCAATAGACAATAAATAATACAATCATGGACCTGTAAAAGTGCACGTTCAAGAGTTTTCCAGTAATGCATTATTTGCTGTAATTATGTTTTCGTCCAAATATAGACTTTTATCATTAAAAAATTGTTTTAGAAATGTTTCGGAACCCACATATTCCTAAACATTGAACTATTTAGGGTTGGACATGAAAATTTCATGTTTTTTTATGGTTAGCTCAACTGTAAAGAAGAAAGAATTGAAAATAAAATCAGTATCTAGAATATATCTAGAAAAAACGGCGAGTTTTCATAAGGCCTTGACGAGTTGAAATCGCCGTTCGTGTAGGTTAAAAAAAATAAATGACTGGAACAAGTGATGCATCGCCTCAATATAAAACAAGCTTATGATTTTTTAACCTACACGAACGGCGATTTCAACTTGTCAAGGCTTTAGCTAACGCCCAGTCGTTTTTTTTTTCTCTAAGTTTGGCTCAACTCTTAGGGGCCCATGATTGTAAAATCGATAAAAAAAAAATCAAACACTCACCAATGTAAAATTGATGATCCCGTATTCTAAATGAAAATTTTGTGAAGTTCCAATCGGTAATTTCGTCTTTTCTATATGATGAAAATCGTACATTAAACACATCGTAATACCCACAATTTTGTAAAATAAAAAAAATAATAAATAAAACTCGAAAATTCAAAATCCTGTTTTTTGAAAATGTACGTTCGAAAAAAAAATTCGGATTATCTCTTTGGTAATTACTTTTTTAGTTTTGTTCTTCTCCGTCCAAAATGCTCTAAAATAACAAAAAAAAACTATTATTTTCTTGATTTTTTTTCTCTCTATGTTGAAATATAAAATCATATACAGAAATATATAAACATCGTTTTTTTTTTTTGAAAAATTCAATGAAAAGAAAAGAAAACAAGAAAGTTTGCGCAATAATATTATATTTTTGTTTATTATGTATCGTTTTATCGTATTGAATTGTTTTGATCACATGAAACATGACCTTGGTTGTCACTCGTTGTAATTTGAAACCTTTTTCACTTTCGGTTCTTTCCCAGAGATGCAAATTGCACATTTTTTTGTGAAAAAAATCAAATTGTAAAATAATAAAATTGGAAAAAAGTAATAAACAATATCCGTTTCTTGCTTGCGTGAGCGAAATACACCAGGTGCGCCGTTATGTTACAACCCGTTACAATTTTTCCCGTTCGTCCCGTTATAACGCGTTATGTTACAATTTTTTTTTGCAAAAAAATTTCCAGCATTATTGCCCACGCACTTCGCCGTTATATTACAATTTGTACAAAAAAACACGTATTGCGCAATATTTTCGAGTTACGTAATTACTATTTTCCGTTATGTTAGACTTTTTTTTGATTTGGTTTTGTAACATAACGGCGCACCTGGTGTATCCAATTCGATCAAGATATGGAGTTTTTTATTTATTGTTTCACTACCTCTCAATTAGGGGTCGTTTTTTTCTCCTGAAAAAATATTAATGTTCCAAATAAGGGTCGCTTTATTGAAGTCAATTCGATCTTAAAATAAAATCAAACCGACCCTTATTTCACGCAATGATTTTTCCCAAAATGGGACCCTTATTTGGTCTACTTGGGGTCCCCTACTTTTATAGTTGCCTATATTATGGTCGCCAACTACTGTCTAAAACACCATTTGTAAAATACGACTGGGCAACCAATTTTGTCGACCATACAAAATCGAATTTTTTGGCGGTATTACGTTAAAATGAAGCTTCATGCAGCTCGGCCAAATGTGGAAAAACCGTGAGCTATTTAAATAGGCGTTTATCAACTGTAAAAAGTAAAATTAGAACGAACTGTAACAGTCTGACAAAAAAAAACATAGTACATTTGCATCTCTGTTTCGAAGCATTTTCATCGCGGTCGGCCTGTAGATTTTTTATTTTTCCACGAAGGGTTTTAATGAATTGTGTATTTGTGTGTAGTTCGTGTAGGAAGAGATTTGACGCTTGTTCATAATCTTGTTTGAGTTCACCCATCCTCTCCATTTGGGCTCTTCAAACTCAATTTCAATTTTTGCCATTTTTAACACTAGTTCCGATTACTCCGAAAATTGAAATTTAACCTGCACCAGCTAAGGTCGCTTTTTAGGTCGATACAAACGGCAAACGATTTTTAGAGCGATTATCGGACATTTGGGGTTTAGGTCAAAAATTCATTCTATAGATTGAGGCCTTGGCCGTGGATCTATCATAAAACATTTTCAACTTTTTTGTGAAATTTTTCGAAAATTGCATCTGAGTACTCACAATTGCTACTGGCACTAGAATTTAAGTACTTGCAGAATTTAAGTACAATGCAGATGCAATATAACCGGTCTAAAAATCGTTTGCCGTTTGTATCGACCTAAAAAGCGACCTAACCAGTTATCTTAACAATTGTAACCAAATTGTTAATATAACTGCTTAGAGGGTGTATTATGTGGTGAGATTTCAATTCTGTAGTCAAAATTTTCGCGCGCACTCTCTACCTGTAAGTTGGCGGGATATTTTTGAAACAGTAAATTTCAGCCAGTGACAAAGCCCGGTATCTGTAAATTTATGGATATTTTACGAAAAAAAAATTCAGTTTAAACAGCCTAGCTCCAAAAGACGGTCATTTTCTTCGCTCAACATTTCACCCTCACGCATTAAATTTCGGATTTTGTTTGATTGAGTAAAACGCTCCGATGTTTTCGATTTTGCATCATGAAGTTTCTATAACAATAACTGTTTTATTAGATGTTTTTGGAAGTCGTGTGGTCTTTTGAAAAATAAGATATTTTAAAATAACCATTGGTTTTGGTCCAAAACTTTTGGAATGCTGAAAAAAGTTGTGAAAATACTACTTTAATATTGGTAGAAGCTATATAAATCGAGCCCATAAATTATGGGCCATAATGGTCCATCAGCAATTTTGCTTAATATTATACATCTTTGTTGCTTTTAGGGTAAATGCACCTTTCATATATACCGATGGAAAGTTCATTTGAAACTTTTGGCCCAAATCACCAGGCTCAGACTGAGGGCCTCAACACAATAGTACACCATAAATTACTTAGTATGGTCCATAATGGTATAATTTATACTTTCAAGCACTTACAGGGGGGCCCCAAAGTAAGGGCCACCTTTTTTTTCGATTGTTATCAGTGCCAAAAGGTGTTGCTTACTTTGGGGTGGCCCTTACTATGAGAAACCCGTTTTCTCATAGTAAGGGCCACCCCAAAGTAAGGACCACCTTTTGGCACTGATGAAAATCGAAAAAAAAGTGGCCCTTACTTTGGGGCCCCCCTGTATACAGTATAAGTTATACTCGCAAAAGACGCACTTGGTAAAATTTGATACAGTCCCGACCTTTTTGATGTGCATATTGCGCCAAGGCAGTCAGCCATCAGGGTACATTTTTTTCTGGTTTGTCATGCAGCATTTATAATTACAGAAAAGGGCCTAATAAAGGACAGTTTAACTGTTTAATATTTTAACAGTTAATAACTGCAGTTTGATGATTTGAAAAATAAATCCCCAGGTCTAAATGATAACTGATGAAATTGATAACAAAACATGTTAACCTTTTGTATCTCTCGCCGTCGAATATCGATCTCGTGCTGTTTTTCGCGAAGCATAACTAATTTTCGCTTTTGTTCATCCAGCCCCCGCATCATTTCATTTCGCTTATTTTCTAATTTGTCCTTTTCACATTTTAACTCGGAGTTCAANAAAAAAAAACACTTGAATACGCCATAAATATTTTGATTATCGTATGGTGGTGCTGAAACTGAAACGGTGAGGCAAAAATAGCGTTGAAAAACAAACGAAAATCGCCTAAAGTACGCCAGTTTCAGAATCGACACACGGTATAAATTTCAATCAGTAAAATTATGACGTATCTAAGTGGTTTTCTCTTAAACTGGTCAATTTTTGGTGATTTTAAGGTAATTGAATTTGAGTTCATGTCATTTTTCGTCACAAAAATCAAAACAACCAATCCTTTAATCTTTTTAATTCTTTCTGCATCCGCCGTTCTTCATCCGCGATTTCTTTGGTCAACGATCCGATCTTAAAAATTACGATTCAGATTACAGTCCCCACGCCAAATAAGTTACAACTTCTGTCTGAGAAAATCGTAACTTATTTGGGTAATCGTAACTTATTTGGGTAACTAGCTTTTTAAGCCTAAAAATTGGCATTTCTGGCGTCAGGTATGTATTAGTAGCTTTTATGTATCGAGAGCCCAAAATACAATTTGAAGTTTGAAATCTTCGGTCTAACCCTTAGACTTTCAGACAAAAAAATGACATTTGTTAAGTGTAAGATTTAGACTATAAATGAGAACATATTTGGACAGTGTGTTCTCGATACATGAATGTTACGGTAAATAATAAATGAGATAAAAAACGGCGATTGACTTCTGTTAGAATTTCAATTTGAAATTTTACCGAATTTTCGGTTTGTACTTCGAGAAACCGATAATATTCCACTTTGATCAGTCATAAAAACCGGTATTTTTGTGGCGGAAATCAGACATTTCCCACGCCACACTTCAAACAATTGTCGGTTATATACCGTAGGGCCTATATCCATACCGTTTCTGGTTTTCTAGCCTATTCGCGGCTCATTTTTCATATAATAAAAATAATAAAAAAAAAATTGTAACTTATTTGGGTAATTAGACTTAGAAAAAAAAAGCGTAACTTATTTGGGTAATTACGTCATTTCGTAACTTATTTGGCATGGGGACTGTATGTGTTTTGGAAACTAGTTCAGAGTGAACTAGTTAGTTTACATAAGCCAAGGTAAAGGATTGATTTAGCTTACATAAGCCATACTGTATGGCCCAGAATTTTATGTTGGCTTAGCTTTAATACCTTGGCTTATGTTAGCATGAAACATAACGGCCGGACCTCTTGGATATGGGATTTTTTAACTTTAAAAAAATGCACAATGCATGAATTTCTCAAGTAAGCACCCACACACACGCTGATTAGCTGAGCGCGCTCTCTCGATTGGCCTCCTTCTCAAGCATCGTAGTTATGCGATTCGAGTACATCTATGTACAACTGAGTCAAAATTTTGCAAAAATAGCTAATCTGTTGGGTGCCCGATCCATAAGGTGGCGATATAAGGCTTTCAAGTATAAATCCTTACCTTTTTCGACGTATCTAACATCCTACCCTGGGTCTCATTAAATTGTTCTTGAAATTTTTCAATCTCTGCCTTTACCGAGTCCTCATTTTTTGACATTTGTCTAATGGCCAGGTTGAAACTGAGGAATTTTTTTGTCGTTGAAACTGTCAAAATAGAGAAATTTTATGGCAAAACAAACGATTTTTTCAATTTTTCGTTTCACCTCCGTTTTCATATTTTTTTCTTGTTGTTGTGTGTAGAAGGCGCATTTGGGACCATAATTTGTTGGGAAGCATTTGTATTTTGCGTAGTTTTGGCGACCACAAATTTGTTGCCAAGTCCTATCTAAAACGCCATTTGGCGACCATTTGATCGCCAAGGGTTTTCAAAATACGACTTGGCAACCAATTGGTCGCCAAATGGTGCTTTAGACAAAACTTCGCGATCAATTTTGTGGTCACCAAAACCACACAAAATGTAGTTTTTTGGCGACCATTAAGTTCGTCATAATACCCTTCACCGGAATTTCTTCACCGGGTCGAAACGCAAAACAAAAACAAATTTTTTACCCTCTATGGTTTCAGCAAAAAAATCGCTATTTCTTTCATTTCAACCTGGCCAATGAGTTCAAATATTGAGTCTTCTTGAGCTGCCCCATTAATCTCTAACTCTCGTGTGAGGTTTCTTAACTCCTCTAGGGTTGCTTCCATGTTCACTGCTTAGTGACTTTTGCGTGAAATTTATTATTTGATTCGTTGAAGCAAACCATGTATTATTCATCAAATGTTTTTTCAAAGATCAATGGTCCCTTTTTTCGTCCATCTTTTTTATAAATATTAAACCGATCCATCAGAATGCTAAGGTGGATTTGTTTTCCTTTTTAAAAAACACGACTGAAATAACTGGGCGAAAACACTTATCAATACTTTATTTGCCCTGACTAATTACACCTGAATGATTATTTGATATGAAAAGTTCGGCTTCAAACAGAGGGGTTGCCGAGTCCGGCCTCTTTTGCGACCCTTACTTGGCAACGTCAGCGCAAGTTACGGGGCACTACTGTATGTTTTTTGTCGAAAAAGATTTTCCAAGAAACTTATTCTCCGAAAAACTCCGAATAAAATTTCTATCTCCATTTACAGTTGGTGTGGTAACGAGTTGACAGTTTGGAACGAAGTGACACTTTTTGGAAGTTTTTTGGGCAAAAGTGTGTTGCCATGTCCCGATGATGTCCGATATTGAGCGGTTCACGNAAACAGTCTTTCCCGGCTGAAGAACGGCCATTTTCCAAATGAATAGAAAATGGAAAAAAATATTGTAGTTATATAGCCCGACATCCCTTAGAAATGTCCGCTAGAATCCTTAACTAATGTCCTTTGATTTTTCGGAAAGCAGAAATTATTGCCCACTGCGCATTAGCTGAGATTAATACATATACATGTCTGATCAAAAGTCTCTTGGTCAGAATAAATAACAAATGGGAAAAAAACATGAGGTAAAATGGTTACAACGTGAATCCCGACTAACTATTAGTTAAAAGAAAGATAATTTCAATAAAAAAATTCAGAAAAAAATGTTTATATTGATTTATACATCATAAAGTATTTAAAAATATACGAATGGATTCGTCTCGTCGAGCTGAGTTCATTTCTACTATCGTTTAGTAGTTTTCGTAACATTCTATGCATTATCATTTTTTAATTGCGTTTTATTTTTTTCGCACTGGTGATGATTTTGACTCCAAAATCAACATCATCATTGTTAAAGTAATCAATACAAAATGTGGGTGATGTTGACTCCGGAGTCAAAATCATCACCGAAAAAAAAAATAAAAAAAATGGTGATGATTTTGCTCACCCCCAACGAGACGAGGGGTAGTGAAACATGACGGCGCACCCGTTGTATTGTATTTTCGAATTAAAAAACTACTACAGTGACTGTAGTACAGTCCTTAATTCCATAACGGCCGTTTTTGGTTCTCGAAAAAAGCGACCGTTTTGGGGTAAACGGCTGTTTTTTGAGGAAAAAAAGCGGCCGTTATGGAAACGCCCCTTATGGAATCAAGGACTGTATTCAGTCTTTATGATTAAGGCTTTATCTTATAGTCTTTGGGCCATAGAGCCCCAAAAACGATTATAATAAATCATTAAATGAAGAAAGGGTAATTGGTTGAAATTTTTGTCGACCGATTACACCTTATACACAAGTAAGGAAATATGTTTTTTCGTTGCATCAATTCCCTTGCTTTAAAATTTTTCAAAACCTTTAGTGTTCAACGATTTTTTTTTTATAAAAACCTGTACAGAATACGAAAAATTTGAAAAAAAAATCAACAAATTGAGGTTTCCACAGTGTATATTTTTGTATCGGCAAAAACATCAATAAACTATAGTTTCGAGAATCTTTGGTATTAAAATTTAACAAATAGTTTAGTTTATTCTTGGTTAGAATGCTAGCATATTTGTATTACAGTCCTTATTCTCAATACGGACGCACTCAACACGGACGATTGTTTCCAATACGGACGCTTTTTGTGAAAGATTGACCCCAAGACAGTCGAAAATAGACAGTTCACCCCCAATACGGACGCTATTTTCGAGAATCAAAAACGTCCGTATTGGAAGTAAGGAAACCTGTATTTTCGAGTACAGTCCTTACTTCCAATACGGACGTTTTTTATTCTCGAAAATAACGTCCGTATTGTGATAAATTGTTGTAAAGTGTCCGTTTTCGACTATTTTGAGGACATCTTATCACAAAAAGCGTCCGTATTGGAAGCAATCGTCCGTATTGAGAGTAAGGACTGTATTATCAAAATAATATAATTTCCAAAATGGCTTATTTTTTAGTTCATATTTGCGTTAGAAATTCATCAATTCATTGCATTGCAAGTTTTAGATTGAAATCTGTAGAATTTGCACATTTTTTTCTAGATATTCAAACTTGACAAAACTTCATTTTTATCTTTTCAAAACAGAATAAATGATGGCGGACAACAAGATAATTCCTCGCGCGCCTGCGGTGCCGGTCATATAATATGATGAGGTGGAGGTCAAGGTCAAACAGGAGTGAGGCACAATCAGAGATTGAACGGAAGTGATTATCAGGGCCGAGGTCACCATTAAAATGGAGGTCGACAATCTTATCATTTTTGAGACATTTTGAGACCTTTCACGTTATTCAATTTGTACGAGTTGAAACGGTGCCCTTTATATCACAGTATTTGTTTCTAGACTGGCTCGCCGGTCCCTCTAAAAAATGACGAGAGTGGGTCGTTCGGACATTTTGGATAAGTATGAGATGATGGGGGTTGTTGGGGAGGGCAGTTATGGGACTGTTCATCGCGCCAGGAATAAAGAAAACGGAATTATTGTAGCAATTAAAAAATTCATTGAAGACGACTCAAATACACTTAAAATTGCACAACGGGAGGTATGTATTTTTATGCCACAAATTCTACGACTACCAAAAATAATGTCCAAAAAATGTCTTTTTTGACTAAAATCATACAGGGGTCTGGTTATAACGTTGTGACCTTTATAAGGTCAAGTCAGTTTTTTTTTTAGATTAAGGTCGAATCAACAGCATGGTTTTGGAGAAAATGATGTGTCTTTTATGTATAACTTATAAGGGGCCCTTATTAAGGTCATCTGATCTTTCAAAAATATTTTAAAGTCGTATTTACTTGTTTTTTTTTAACATAAATCATGTCTTTTTAACTTTTTTTTGGGAGAAGACCTCCCCCTTGCTTTTTGAACTTTTTTCTACAAGAGCAAAACAAAAATTCTGTTGCTTATAAGGTCAAACCTTGAACTCATAACTAACAACGCTTGTATAATTATTTAAAAAAACAAAATGGAATTTTAGCTTCGAGCGTTGCGGCGGCTGAGACATGAGAATCTGGTAAATATGTTAGAACATACGCGAAAACGGCGCAGGAAAGGGGAATACTACGATTTGATATAAAAGTCATTAGATTACATTTTGCATGGAGTTTTTTTTAATGTTTTGGTTGTAAGGTCAAGGAATTATTCAAACAAATAGACTGACTTCCAAGTGCAAAAAGTTTCTTTGGGCGTAAAATGTATTGCGTAAAATATTTTTGAAAATAAAACACAGGGGGGTTGGTTATAGAGTCGACCATTTGGACCGTTATAAGGTCAAGTCAGTTTTCTTGAGCATGGTATTTTGAAATTTTTATTTAAATCATGTATTTTTAAACCTTTTTTTTTTGGATGAAGACCTCCCCCTGTACATGAAGTTTGTCTCTACTTGATAACCAAAAGGGCAAGTTGAAAAATATCTTTTCTGGCAAATCTTAAAGGATTTAAATGTGGTTTGTAATTAGATTATGTACCGCTAACGGCAGTTAACCGTGCACAAAAAAGGTTTTCCCCAAATGTAGACTTTATATAATTTTCGAATATGTGGACGGTACGGTTTTGGATTATTTGGAGTCTCAACCAACCAAACGAATCGAACCGGTTAACACTCGGGAGATCATCTGGCAAGTTTTGCGCGCCCTCGAGTTTATTCACCAGGTTCGTTATTCATCTTAACCCCCGGGGGCCCGCCCGCATTTCTCAACTCTGACTCACCCAGAACATTATTAGCACGGAATGATTCATCGAGATGTTAAACCCGAAAATATCCTTTATTCGAAAGACGGCGTCGTAAAACTCTGCGATTTTGGTTTTGCAAGGCCAAATGCGAAAATAAATGGAGAGATTTTTACAGGTTTGAGATTTTCACATTCTAGAGAAAAAAAAAACTTTTTTGGAAAGAGCAAGAAAATGCATTTTTATTTATTGAAAAAGAAACTCTGAAGACTATCTAGTGTACAAGCAAAAACCAGGAATTTTAGGGATAAATCAAGAACTTTTTTGATTAATCTGAAGCGATTTCATTGCATTAGTTACTCAAAAATGACCCCATATCGGGAAAAAATTGCACATAACCACCTGCGCCGTTATCTGGCCGAAATTTTTGCCGAAAAAAAACATTCTGTTACGTAATAATGGCCAGATAACGATGCAGTCCTCGGATTCCGGCAGGTAACGGCGCAGGGGGTGTAGTCTGAAATCTAGTTTTATGGTAGACATTCAAAGGATTATTATATTAGGAATGTTAAATTAATAGTTAATAACATTATGTTATAACTGTTACATTGGGTGCGCCGTTATGTTTCACAAAAAAAAAATTCGAAAAATAGGGAAACATAATGGCCCGAGTGGGAAAAAAGTGAAACATAACGTCGTATGCTTAGTATATAAACATATGTATAAAGGGAAAATATTTTCTCAAAAAACTGAAATATAACAGCACGGACGGGAAAAATGAAACATAACGGCGCTTGCTGTGTATATTAACTGACCAATGGTCAGTGACCATTTCATACGAAATACAGTTTGAAAAAATTAAATATTAATAATTAATTATGATTTCTATAGAATATATATTATCCCGATTACGAGAAGTTTTTTGTGTGTGTTTTTTAGTCTAAAAAGGTACAGTTTCGGAAATCCAGAACGGACATATTTATATAAATTTCGTAAAACTTAATATGTATCAAGCTAAAAAGTAAATTAAACAAATAATTCTTAATATTGTAAATAAAAATGCTCCAAAGTATTGGACGCTTAATATTTGAACCCAAGTTACGAAAACAACGTGTGTGCACTCTTATGCATGTGTCCAAAAAATGTTGCCGTAACCCCCGAGGAACCGTGGACCAACAGGATATATAGGCTGCGCCTTTAACCGCCGAAGAAACCAGTTAACCGGCGAGTATTTGAAAAATTTTTGTGGGCCGTTAATGGCGCATCCTGTGTATAGGACTTTGTGTTTAAACCAGAGGTCGGCATTTTGATTTTTTTTCTTGTCCAACCCGATTCCAATTCCGCGGGTAAAAGTCGGGTAAAGTTACCCGTGATTACCCGTTTCGGGTAAAACTAATTTTGAGCTGTTTGAGTCTAAAATTTTAGACTCGCGTTTTTTAGAAAAAACTGCCTGTCTTGAGCAATGATGGGCTTTCAGGACCCCAAATTAAAAATTTATTTTCTCTTGAAAATGCTAATTTCGCGCTCAATAAAAAATCTTTTGATCTGGTTTTGTTTGATTGTTTAGTCCACACGAAACATAATTAATTTTCTTATAATAATAATAAATAAATTCCTAGAAACAAAAAAAAAAGTGTTGACGCAATTTTTTTTTTCTTTCTCGAAACAAAAAAATATATATTAAAAAAATGGTAAAATAGCTTGGTCGCATTGAAAGTGATGTGGTGTTTTTTGGCGCCAGTTTGGCTCATTCATTTTGGCTCGGCGAATGGCCTTTGGGCGGCTCAAATGAAAATAAACCAATAACCCCCCACCAAGCCCACCCAACACACAAATACACACATTCACTCAACTAAAATAAAAAAAAAACTGAAAATTGAATGAAACCCACCCTAGAAGAACAAAATTACAACAAAAACAACAAAAAAGTTAAATGAACACCCTATAGAGAGAAACAAACAAGAGACGCGTTTTTTTTTTATATTTTGTCGTTTCGACTCGGTGAAACAAGAGCGGGAGATTTTTTTATTTTATTTTTTTTTTCGTTTCTTTTATTTAAACGAGAGAAATTGACGCACCTGGGAGAAAAACTAGATCAAAAGGTAAATAGTCTTCTATTTGGATAGTACGATTTGTTTAAGTTTTTGTGATTTTTACTTGTGGATTTTTTTCATGTAATGTTTTAATGCAGCGCATTATTTTTCTTTGAAGCAAACGTGTCTTGTATCTGAGATAACGTCATGAACTTCAAACATCAGAATTTTTTCATCGATATAGTCATGTTTCACCCTTTCCTCGGGAATCCTTTTTATATAACGCCCATTTTTTATGAAAGCGGGTCAAACATAGCCATTTTTACTCATTGTGACCCGCTTTCATTTTTAACGCGCGTTAACCCTTCGGGTTTTCATCCCAATTTTTTTCGGGCAAGATTTTTCAATTTGTTAAAACTGGCCTTCAACAAAATAATCGATGTGAAAAAAAACTCCACTTTTTCACAAATATCCAAGTTATTTTTGGATTTTTTTTCGTCAGTTTTTTCTCATAATTACGTTGTGAAATGTTAGAGTCCATTTTATACAATTATTTTTCCATAAATCGAAACACTTTTATGTACATTTATTGACAAAAATAAATGTTTGATGCACTTTATGTTAAGTAAACGATATAGTGCGTAGGCGAATACGCTGTAAAATTTTTTAACAGCGCACATGGTGTATTTATAAAATTAATATATAAATTGTATGACATACTTTAAAACGTACTAATGGTGCATAATTTCGTGTTCAAGTGAAAAAATCCAAAAATACCGTTTATAATTTTTCGGGTGGAACGTACTAAAAGGCTTGTTACGATGCTTTGATATGGGCGCATTTTTCAAGAGCTAAAACTTTTAGCCTAAAAGTGTCCTCGCAAAAGCAAGGAGTGTATCTTTTTGTAATATTGGAATTGAGTAAGGGGGTATTCAGTTTTGAGCATGACCTTTGTTATCGTAGCAGATGTTGATTGTGCTAAAGTGCATAAAAGTGATAGATCATTTCGGAGTCAATCTGTTTAACGATCAAACATTCGGGAGTTTTAATTATACAGTACAACTCAATTATTATATATGGCGCAATTAAAGTTACTCAAAAAAAAAACAATGAGCACAAAAAGACTCTGTACTGGATGACTATTCAAGTACAGTTAACTGCAGTTTCTCATTTCCAACCGTGACGAGCAAAATTTTTTCTTCGAATATGTCTTGACAAAGGCGTTTTTTACAAACTTGCCTGGCCAGAAAATTTATTGACCGACAACTGTCAAGTACCCACCACAGAAGCTTGAACTTGACAAAAAACAAAATTGATAAACGCTACTAGTCTTACAATTTTAAAGATTTTGGTTTCTTTCTTTCCTTCAACGAAGCGTATCGAATAAACGCACAACCCTATTACTTTCGATTTTTGAATTAAGTTATGGGAACAAAAATATTGGAGAAAAACACCAAAAAATGGGTAACCACTATTGTTTGATAATCTTGATTTTAAATTTTAAAAATCCAAATTGAAAAACCCGACACAATAGTTCTATGTGTATTCGTTCCAAGTTCCTTTCACTGATGAAATTAGTTATTTATCGTGAAAATTGGGAAACTAGTGGCATTTTATGCTAATACCATATTAGTAATGTGCTTGCGTTGACATATTACCGATGATTCATCTTTATCTGTAGTAATTGAAAGTATTGAGTTTTTAGATGTCGACCATTTCGTCTGTGATTTTTGCCTCCTAATTCTTAAATAAGGGGGATTATAATTCACTAAATATTTTTTTTCTGAAACTTTAAGCTGGTTTTAAGTAATGTATAACTTAATATTACCATCCAATTCAAATCCTATAATCGTATCACATTGTAATCAATAACCCGACTTGGCCCAAGATTTTGTTTAGAGTTCAGATTTAAGCAAACGTTTCAAAATCATGCTTTTTAACCCACAAACTCATTTTCATTATAGCTCGAATTATCGGTTGGAAAGTTTGAAATCTGGATCTCGGATTAGGTTTCACAAGCTTTTGAAGGCGAATCATGTATTCATTTTTCGAAAACGATAGTGCAGGTGGTGGTTATTAGGTCAGTCCTTGGGTCTCCATAAAATTAAGTAATTACCATTAGTTTTTAGTTTTACGATATATAGTAGTTTTTACTTTACATTACTTTTTTTGGATTTTTTTTTATCTATTGTTGTTTTGTTTTTTTCAAATGAATCCCTAAAAACTTGTCATTTTATCTTGATACATATGATATGGTATTCGGTTTTAATATTTTTTTTAATATTAATAATATTTTTTAATATTAATTTTTTGTCTCAAAACTTGAAAAACTCTTTTTGTGAATAAAAAAAGTTGTATCCGGTTAAAACTTATGGTAATTTTTAGGTTACGCATTTTTTCTGTGAAAACTGTCGAGATTTGTACCAATTATTTGTACATATTTCACAAACTTTATATTATTTTGATATGATATATATTAGATGGAAGGAAAAAAAAAGATTTTATAATTTGATAATTGTTAAATCAATTAGATAATTTAATTGCGTACATTTGTTCTATTTTGTGGACGCTTACGTACGTGTCAAGGGCTGTATTTAAATTATAACAAATTTGTTGCAACTCAAAAAATAGATTTCAGGATAGTTATAAATATTTTAATAGTTTGATTTATTAAAAATGAACTATTTTCAACCGATTTAGTTGACAAAAAATCGAGAGAAAGTCGCTATTCAAACGGAATCTTGTCGAGAAATTTTGGTTATAAGGTCTGGATTTCTGGAAATTTCTCGGTACTATAAGGCTAAATGTTTTTTTGTGTACTCATAAGGTTTGTTTGGAAGAAAATGATAAATCTAATAAGGCCTTTTTTAGTTTTTGGCGTTTTCTAGCTGAAATTAAAAAAAATGGTTTGTAAGTTTTGGATCGGTTTGGTTATTTACCTGAATTTTTATCGTGGCTAAAATTTATGGTATTCAGGTCTGTTTTAAGCTCTTGGCTTAGACGCCTGTAATAATTTTCGTGTAACCAATCTGTGCCATTTGGCACAAACGTACACCTTAGACGCCAGAGCCTGTTGTTTAAGTTAAAAGCATTCTGCTTAATATCGCAGTTCAAAAATCATCTAGGCAATGAATCAATTGTCTTTCATCGTCATATTTTTTTCAACTTTTATTTTCAACAATGGGTCATAAAGAGCGTCTCAATTTTTGAATAAAACTCAATAAAAAAAGATGCGACAAAAGGTATTTGAATGGCTTTTGAACTTCATTGTGATGAATGTCAAGGTTAATAGACAAATTTGATTTTTTTCATTATTTTATCATTCCCGTCAAATCTGTTGAATAAATTCGATTGTTTTGTATTAAAGCTAACCAATGCAATCCCCACTTTATTTCGGAAAATTCAACTTGACCTTTGCATGTTTTTTTGTACGAACTGTGAAGTCTCGTTTAACTTATCCGTTATTTTGTTTTTAAAAGGCTTTATAATCAAAAATTAGCCCTGTGAGGGATTAGCAATAATAATGGGAACAATGAATTTTCGAAAAGTAAACCTTTAGAGAATTTGATGTGGTATTTATAGATGATCTTATTTTAATTTCCGGTTACCGGAAGTGGATTGGCTGAACTTAAAAATAACAAAATTTTGGCCAAACAAGCTAAGTAACTGTTAGAAATAACACCCTATGCACCCATTCTTATGCGTCATAACGAAAAACAGATCTTACAA
>SCLG01000127.1:302349-312876 GCA_004367875.1 Oikopleura albicans
AAGAAATGGACGGTACAGCCAAATTGTATGTTAAAAATTCATGTTAAAAAGCGTAATGAAAATGTGTTTAGTATCATTCGTACGCAACACTGGACGGTACGCAAACACCTGTAATTCAGTTGAACAATAGCCAGTTAAGTGGCGCCCCAGTGTATTCGACGCTCCGTTCTCCAGGTCGCCACGGGAGTAAAAACGAAGTGCTCAATTCCGGAACCAGACTTATTGACGTTTCAAACAAAGAATACAAAAAACTTTCGGCGCCGGGAAGTACACTTGATCCGGATAAGCTAGACCCCCCAAAAGTAAGTTTTTTTTCCATCTCAACTTCTAATGCCAATTATTATTATTGTTACTAGATCATGTACACCACATAACCCGTTATGTTAACACCATCAAACCTCAAAAACTGGTAACATAATGGAATTTTGCTTACATACTGGGGTAGGGCCTTTGTTTAATTGAAAATCGGAGTTAATCAAATCCCAAAAAGTGTTAACATAAGGGAATTTTGTTAACATAACGAGCAGTAACATAACAGGTTATGTGGTGTAGTTTTTGATTTGTTTTTGGGGACGAAAAATGTTTTTTTGTTGTTTTTTGATAAAAATACTGTTTATCTTTGCATTGTTCTTTGGAAAAATTAACGAAGCGATCATTCAGTCCTTACTCCTTTTTCGGACGTTTTCGGACGGTTCTCGACAATAGCGTCCGAAAAAGGACCATCGTCACAAAAAGGATCATTTTTCTATTAAAATGGCCCCATTTTGACCGAAAAAGTGTCCGAAAAGAGAGTAAGGACTGTAAATGTTTTTTTTAAATATTATTTTTAATAGAAAAACGGTATAGTTGTTTCATCATTTAAAAAAATCATCTTTGAGAAAATCTTTTGAAAATACAGAAAAAAAACTATCGGCGCCAGGGAACACACTTGATCCGGATAAGCTGGACCCACCAAAACTTTGTCTGAAAGTTTTCGTTTTTTTCTAATTTTTCCCTGATTTACGTATCCCCCAGTTATAATGGCATTATTTATTTACAGTTTTTTTTTTGTAGAATCTGCGGGAAAAAGTCGAAAATACATGTCGGTTTCTGGACTCTCTCAAAAGCTTAATGGAACAAAATGTCAAGGAAAACGATCTAGTTCAACGTAAGTTAAAGAAAAAGAAAAATACACCACATAACCCGTTATATTAACACCATCAAACGCCAAAAACTGTTAACATAATGGAATTTTGTTAACATAATAGGGTAGAGCGTTTGGCTACATAACTGAAAATCCCAAAAAGTGTTAATATATCGGGGTATGTGGTGTACTGAACTTCTTAGTCAGAGAGATTAGAAGTCTCGAGACTATTTTCCGTTAAAACAAACAAACAAAATAAAACGTTGTTTAGTGCGTTTCAAATATTTCACGTTTAATACGCTAAACGAGAAAAGTGACGTTTTCCGAATCCATCAACTTTACGAACAATTAAAGTTTTCAATCTTGAGTGACGAATTTCCAGTTACCGAAGACCAGGCCTTAACCCTCGGATCACTTAACTACTTTGTCGACGATTGCCATCAAAAGGTAGATTTTTTTCGGCTAAACTTTTTTTGTGTTTTATGAAAAAGGTGTTGAAACTTTTTAAACGTTGTAAAGGCAAGTTAGTTGTAAAGGTTTAAAAGGTACATCAAGGTCAAATCAGTTTTTTGGACTTGATCAAGGGGTTTCCCGTCCCCGTAGAACGATTTTGTAATTTGATCCTTTTTTGGCCCAAAAAGGGGTCAAATTTTAATTTTTCGACTTCATTTTCAGAATGAGTGATAAAAATCTTTTCGAACGAGGGGTCTCCCGTCCCCTTAGGACGATTTTGTAATTTGACCCTTTTTGGGCCAAAAAGCGTCAAATTTCAATTTTTAGAATTTTCTGACTTAATTTTCGGAATGACTGATAAAAACCCTTTCGGACAAATGGTCTCCCGTCCCGGTAGGATAATTTTGTAATTTGACCCCTTTTATGGTTTATATGACCCCCTTAAAACCTTTCACTGAATTTTTAAACGACCCTTATAATATGTTCTTGGCAATCTTGACAATTTCAGTAACCACCAGTAGTATTAGACTTACAAAAACCGACAATTATGGGTCAAATAAAGTTTATTTAATAAACCTATAAATATTTTGTCAGTTTCATTGTCCTAAAAAAAGTACCATTTTCTTCGTGGGTTATAATTAGGATACCCACCGTGAAAAATAGCATACTGAACGCGTGGGAGTTAAGGATCGAAACTTCTCAGACTTATTAAGTTACTTTGTACGAATATTTTAATGTTAAAATCAGANTCCCGTCCCCGTAGGACGATTTTGTAATTTGACCCTTTTTGGGCCAAAAAGCGTCAAATTTCAATTTTTAGAATTTTCTGACTTAATTTTCGGAATGACTGATAAAAACCCTTTCGGACAAATGGTCTCCCGTCCCGGTAGGATAATTTTGTAATTTGACCCCTTTTATGGTTTATATGACCCCCTTAAAACCTTTCACTGAATTTTTAAACGTCCCTTATAATATGTTCTTGGCAATTTTGACAATTTCAGTAACCAGTAGTATTGGACTTACAAAAGCCGACAATTATGGGTAAAATAAAGTTTATTTAATAAACCTATAAATATTTTGTCAGTTTCATTGTCCTCAAAAAAAAAGTACCATTTTCTTCGTGGGTTATAATATTTTGTCAGAACGTATTTTTGAGTTTATACCCGTTAAGAAAACAAGAACTGTTTTAGCTAAAAAAAAATCTACCTAAAGCAAATTTTCGACGCTAACCCGTCGACGCGTGGGGATGACGATGGGGACGAAATGTCGACAACTGCCGACATAACCGCGATGCTCGACAATCTCGAAATGGATTTGGAAGGTTCCCCCCTTAACCAGCCCGATTTACGAGACATTCCCGAACTTTCCGAGTCGGTTAAAATTCATTACCCGAATAAACTCCTCAGTCGAAGTTTCAAATCAAAAGTCTGGTTAACCTATAAAGACACGGTCCTTTTGGCGCATAAAACGCGCGAAGACGCAGCCTCAGCCAATCACACGCGCGAAATATTCAATATTGAAATAAAACGCGCCGAATTGACGCCCGAAGTATCGATTAAAGAGGAAAAATACATTGTGAAAATCAAGCCGCATGAGAGGTAAGCGCTGAAATTCGAGTTGAAATGTACAACACATTTTTCCCGAAATGGTCAAGTGGTGGCTATAAGGTCAAGTTTTTCGAATCAAAAACTCTAGTAACAAGCTTGGTCTTATAACCACTTCGATCTTTTATTTTTTAAATTGACTTTTTTTATCAGGCTCATCACAAAACAAAATTGTTGTTCAATCGACAGTGGGTAAATATCGGTGATTTTTTTGGTGTTAAAACGGTTAAAAATAAGGTCGAACCAAATGGTTTTGACATTTAACCTGGTCTAAAGCGAACTATAGTGTTTTTTACAGTGGTGTTTCGTCTATTGATCTATTATCTTGATAAGTTTTATATATATTTTTTTTATAAAAACGTGTTAACTTAAGCATGATCTGTAAACTTAAGAGCTTACCCCATATATTTTAATGAGTTCAAATTGGTGTACCCTTATTTAAAGGTTCCAGCAGGTGGTGTTAAGCGTATTTTGCCAAAAATATTTGTTCAATCATATTGTTCAACTTTTTTTGCCTGTTTTTGAAGTACGTCGCCCAAAGGTCGGCACCTTTTGGACCCTACCCGGATTCCACCCAAATGAACCCGATTTTTGTTTGAGGTTGGGTTTTTTAGAGGTGGCCAACTGGGTTCCATTCGGGTTGGGTTGGGTCCACTTTTATTACAATTTTTGGGGAAATGTTAACCTTCTGTCCTTGGTGTCAAATAATATTATTCGATAAAATGATATTTGGAGGTGTCAATTTGATCAAAAGGCACCCTTTGAAGTCGTATAAAGGAAATATTAAAACAACAGTTCAATATTAATAAAATGGCTAATCAAGGATGGGAATTGGTCGCACTTTTGAAAAATCAATTGTACCAAAAATGACCTACCTCTAATCTTGTGATTGCTTTTTGGTATAATCTAAAGATGTAATTGGCCAAGAAAACTTCAATGAATTCCTATTGCCAATATATAATTGCTATTGGTTTTTAACTCGTGTATTAGATAATGTGTTTAAAAGGTGAAAGCGACCCGGTCATATTACTTCCCACGCAATGAGTAATAAGACTATACATTGCGTGAGAGGTAATATGACCGGGTCGCTTTCAGCTTATAAACACATTACTATTCAAATAACAAATCAACTTTATACCAATTCAAACGGTGCTAGGAATAAATATCGCTTTATTTATTTTTCAATTTTTAGTGATGAACTGTGGTTGAAATTTGAGCACGAAAATCAATATTGTAAATGGCTTGCTGCGCTCAAACTGGGTTGCAAAGGAATCACAATGGCGTCGAATAATTATAAACTTGAAATTGACAGTCTCCAACAAGTGATAAAAATCCAAGATTATTCGGGACCAAAAATTAACGTTGGGGATGTTGAAATACGCTCCTTTCCCTCAAAGATGTACGTTTCGAAACGACACTTTAGAAAGGTAATCGGTTGCCCCTAGTCAACGGTCAAATTGGAATTATAAATGTAAGTTGAGACCTAGTTATAAGGTCAGCTACGTGTGACGATATAAGGTTAAGTCGGGTTTCTTCAAGAAAAGATCTTGTTTACGCCACCTAGCTACACAAGTTAACAAAACAATGGGTAAAACGGTCTTAACTTAATAATTTTGTTAGCTTTAGTAAGTATTGCGTAGGCGGATATGGCAAAAAACCTAAAAAACTAAAGTCAAGTTAGTTTTTTTGAGTAGCATACTTTTTGGGGAAAATATATTTAAAATCATGTCTTTTTACGTTTATAAAAATCATATCTTTTTGAACTTTTTCCCAGCACTAAGGTAGTTTTTTTTTAAGGCAACCCAAAACTGGGGCGACATCTGCCGGCCGCAGCTTTAATGATAATTCAATTATTTTTTTTTGTGTCCAATAGAAAATTAAATTTTACAGTGTTTGATCGAGAGCGATTTTTTAATTCGGGACCGGAAATACCGGTTAAATGCGGTTAAAAACCGGAAATGGCGGTTTCTCGAGAACGCGACGGCAGATTTTTTTGAAACTTAGACCATTTCATTAATTTTTTGTTCTGATTATGATGGTGGGGTCAAAATTGTAAGGTCTTATTGTGGAAAAAAAATCAGGTTTGTTATAAGGTCAAGTCAGTTTTTTTCAAAGTGCATTAAGGTCAAGTCAGTTTTTTGGATCTTGACCTTATAACCAACCGCAATCTCAGTACCGTTGATTTGTTTGATTTTTTAAATTTATATTTTTTTTCATTCTAGAGCGGTCAAGCCAAAATCGCTGAGCATATCCTTTCCCAACAAGCCAAAATCTCCGAAACCGTCAAAAACAGTCCAACTGCGGCGAAAAAATATTATATTATTTTGTGGCAGCATATCGAGGAGGCGGGTCTGGCCTATTTTCAAGTGGCCTTCAAAAAAGATTCTAGAAAAGAGGAATATGTGGCACTTTCAAGTGAAAAAATCATCAGATTGGANAAACGGAGCGTTCTGAATCTGAGGCGACTCTGCGATCGATTCTCGACGTCACAAATCCATGGTACAATTAAGTCGACGAAAAATCGACAAAATAAGTCGACAGTCGGATCCGCACCGTTTTTTGCACGTCATTTGCGTCGAGCAGTAGTGATTAACTGTATCTACCACTGTACGCTTATCGGACAAATGTGCTTAAATAATAACAGAGTTCAACGAATGAGAAGTTACGAAACTATGGCACCCCTTCTTCCCGTCTTTTTTTGTTTGTTTTTTTGTAAATTTTGCATGTCAATTTTTTTCTTCTTTCGAATCGTGACTTTCCCTCTAGACCATTTTTTGTAATTAATGGGGTGGTTATAAGGTCAGCTGTTAGGAAACGTTAGGTATAAAATACATGAAGAAAAATATTAAAAGTTATGGTGTTCGGTTTCAAGATCGAAAAAAATTCAAATTTTTGAAAATTATTTGGAGAAAAAAAGCATTGAAGGGTAATATAATAACAGCTTACCTTATGACCACTCTTGCTTGTCAAAATCTTGATTATTTTTTTTTCCTAAAATCGGATTTGTATTTGCACTAATCAGAAAAATTGGGAAACTGTATCCCATCCCATTTTAAAAGCTTTTTTTCGATTTGATCGCTAAATAACATGTGTGATTTTTAAATTTATAAATTAATGCCCGTATGGTATATTTCCGGGCAATAACCTTTGTTTTAATATAGTACAGTTCGTACTCTCATCGGGGACACTTTTGATTCTCGTAAATACTAGTAGTCCCTGGGATGAATCATTGTCGAACGTTTTTGGGACATTTTTTGCGAAAAAGCGTTCTTACTTGGAACGTCCCTAATAAGAGTAAAGACTGTATTGATATTTATGAAAAAGCTTTTCTTTTTTATTTAATTATATTTTTCGACACTCCCCGATTCCCATGTTTTTCCATGACGATATAAATTTCTGTCCCATCTTTATCCTATCTATTAAATAGTGCGGACACCCTAGAGTAATATGTTTTTCATCAACTGCATTGCCTCATACGTAAAAGCTCTTGATTACGTAGCCTATTTTCTTTTTACATATGTAAAAGTATACTGCACTATATTGGCCAAAAATCTTCACCAATTCAACAAATCCTTGATCAAAAATTTAGAGTTTTGGTTTGTCTCGTTTGAATTTCGATTTTTTGTCTCGATATTTTTGGTATCTTGGTCGCAAATTATGTTTTTGAGAAATAGCCGTTTCCGAAATCGCGTTTTTTGAGNAGTCGCGGTTTTGAGAACTCGCGGTTTTTGAGAAATCCCGATTTTGAGAACTCGCGGTTTTTGAGAATGCACTTTTTTGTTAAATCGCGGTTTTTGAGAAATCGTGGTTTTGAGAACTCGCGGTTTTTGAGAAGTCGCGATTTTGAGAAGTCGCAGTTTTTGAGAAATCGCGATTTTGAGAAGTAGCGGTTTTTGAGAAATCGTGTTTTTTGAGAAATCGCGAGTTTTTGAGAAATCTGTTTTTTTTTTAGAAATCGCGCTTTTTGAGAAATCTGTTTTTTTTTGAGAAATCGCGGTTTTTGAGAAATTTTGAACCAAAAATCGAATTTCACAAAGCTATGAACCTAAACTGTAAGAATTAATTTGGATTGAAAAAATGTAAATTTGTCTATTTTTTAGAAAGGGTGAGAGGTCAAATTCTGGGATGAGCTCCATTTGGAGTTTAACATCGCCCTATGTCAAACGTCTTCTAGGGTGGAAACAGGGTGACGAGGAAGAAAAGTGGGCGGAAAAGGCCGTGGACGCCCTAGTCAAAAAATTGAAAAAGAAAAAAGGCGCCCTTGAAGCCCTTGAAAAAGCGCTTAGTCTACATTCCCCACAGACTGAATGTGTTACCATTCCGCGCTCACTTGATGGCCGTTTACAAGTCTCGCACAGGTTAATAGATAAATCGCGTTTTAAAGCAAATAAAAAATCTTTATATTTTTCATGACAAAACATGATATACAGTCCTTACTCTTTTATCGGACGTTTTTGGTTCTCGAAAATAGCGTCCGAAAATGGAGCATCGTCACAAAAAGGACCATTTTTCTATTAGAATGGCCCCATTTTGGCCGAAAAAGCGTCCGATAAATGAGTAAGGACTGTAGATAATTTTACAGAACGGGTTTCTAAATTATTTATTAAGACGTTCTCAAAAAATTATTATTTTAGCATAAATTTTAATTTACGCAAAAAAGCCAAAATCAAATTGGCTTATCTCAAAACTTGTCAATTTCACACAATTCACTACATAACACCCGTTATGTTAACTAAATTCCGTAATGTTAACACTTTTTGGGACTTGATAGATTTCGATTTTCAATTATTTAACCAAACGCCCTACCCTATTATGTTAACAGTTTTTGATGTTTGATGGTGTTAGCATAACGGGTTATGTGGTGTAATTTAGGCATTTTTTATTTTATAAAAAGTATTTTTTTTTTTAGGAAAAATGTTGCTTCAGAGTATTCTTTTGGTCTAAATTGTATTTTTTAGAAAGGGATTACCTCATGTTATTTATTGCCGTGTGTGGCGTTGGCCCGATCTTCAATCCCACCACGAGTTGAAACCTCTCGATTGCTGTCAATTTCCGTTTGATGCTAAACAAAAAGAGGTTTGTTAAAAAATTACTTACAGTCCACAATCCTACAATGGCCGTCTTCAAGACTAAAAAAACGCGGCCTTTGTGGTTTTGGGGACATTTCACAATTATGAATATTTTATAATTAATTTTTCTAGGTGTGCATAAATCCGTATCACTATACGCGGGTTGAGTCACCGGTTTTGCCTCCTGTTCTAGTTCCAAGAACCTCCGAATTTGTTCCCGGTCATAGGTAAGCTTTATAAAATATTCTAACTCGCAGGGGGAAGTGTGTGCATATATGCACACGACTTGGTTTTTCGTCGATTTAAGGCATAAGGAGGCCCCGTAGGACAGAATTGGTATTGCTGACCCCCCTCAACTTTTAGAGAAAATTACATTGACAGTATTTTTTTTTTGCGTACGTTGGAGATTTCAAACAGCTCTCTAGGGGGCGCTAGTGGCCCAAATCAATTTCTCAGTAGTCAGATCGACGTACTTTGACGAGCTCTAAAACTTGGTTTTACCCGTTTTTCTTGAATTATTGCGAATTATTGTGAATTTTTAGGTGTGTGCATATATGCACACAATTTCCCCTACGGGTTATCAAAAAGTCCTTCCCCTGTGAGTTAAGTCGAACTTTTTTTCGCTGCACTTAAGGTCTTACGGTGGAAAAAATTAATGGTGGAAAAATTGAATGGTAAAATTAAAATGGTTTTCATTCAGTCTTTTGCAACGGCCCGGAGGACAAATGTCGCCCCATAATCCTCAAATGCCTCCAAATCAAAATTATGGGCCGGCTGGTTTTTCGCCTATTTTTGCGGCGGGTCCGGGAGCTGCATCGGGTCAGTCCTTAACCTGTCAGGGCCCAATTCCGCAGAATCCGGGTTCTCCCCATTCCCACCCGGTTTCCCATTCCCCACCTGTATCCCAGCCGCATTCACCTGGTGCATATCCTCAACATTGGGCTGCGCCGCAAATGTCACACCGTCAGCCTCCCATTCAAGAACAGCACCAAAGACACCCTAGCCCAGCTAGAAGCCCGCCTGCACGAAGCCCTTCACAGCAATGTAAGATTATTGAACTCTCAGGGACCGACTTATATCCTTGGAATTTGTTTTCTGGTTTCTTTATTGTGACGAAAAAATTATGTGTAAAAAATTGTTCGTTGTTTTAGACCGTACCCGGATTGGACCCGAATTTTTTAGGGTTGGGTGCAGTAGGGGCCAAATCGGGTCCATTTGGGTTGGGTCCACTTTTAGTACAATTTTTTACGACCTGAAAACTTTTGATCAGTTTTTCAAAAATTTAGGGTCAAGTGAGTTTTTGACCTTATCGCCACGACTGGTAAATAATAATTCTGTAGACCAAATGATGTCGTTGTCCTATCCGAATTCACCACCCCAACCGCCGACTACTCCACCATTGCAAATAAATATGGCACCAAATTCACCGTCGGCCCTATCAACAGAGTCCGAAAGTAACTACTCTAATTCCGGACATTCCACAAATACCGGACAGCAGCGACCCGAGGAACCAAAACAAGAAAAAAGAATGAATACCGGTCAAGGGCCACCGGTGGAGAGGGAAACCGGTAGACTCAATTTAACCCGCAACCCCTCATATCGACCCGCACGACATCCAACCACGCCGCTGGTAATTTCTTAAAATTTCTTAACCGCCCGAAGCGTTTTTACAGTCATTAGCCCCAATTGGGACGTTTTCATGATTGATACAGGCTTTTAAAAGGCTAATTTCTAGGTTTTCGAGCCGGTGTCGTATACCGAGCCAAAGGACTGGGCAACAATTTGTTACTACGAGTTAAATAATCGAGTTGGTGAGACTTTTAACGCCCAGGTGACGTCGGTTGTGGTTGACGGTTTCACCGATCCAAATACATCACCCAACAGATTCTCCTTGGGACTTTTGTCAAATGTTAACAGAAATTCAACCATTGAGAACACCAGAAGACATATTGGAAAAGGTACGATTTTTCAAACTCAAAAATTTAATATCCTACTCAAATAGGTTTTTAGGACCTAACCCTAACCAGAGGTCGGCACATTGGATTTTTTTTCTTGTCCAACCCGATTCCAATTCCGCGGGTAAAAGTCGGGTAACCAACCCATTCGGGTTACTAGGTCGTAATTATCGTTGTCCAACCCGCGGGTAAAACTCTGATAAATTCTTACCCGAATTCCGTTACCCGAGTTTTACCCGACTTTTTAAGCCTGAAAATCGTTTCCAACCCGCGGGTAAAATTCGGGTTGGAATCCGAGTGCCGACCTCTGCCCCTAACCGTCC
>SCLG01000127.1:313176-323494 GCA_004367875.1 Oikopleura albicans
TACGATGTATAATTAACGATTAAACGAAATTAATAACTATCATTTTAGGTGTTCATTTATATTATGTTGGCGGTGAGGTGTATGCGGAGTGTCTTTCAGATTCGGCAGTTTTTGTACAGTCCCAGAACTGTAATTATCATCACGGTTTTCATCGTTCGACGGTTTGCAAAATTCCTCCGGGCTGTTCTCTCAAAATCTTCAATAATCAAGAATTCGCACAACTTTTGTCACAATCCGTCAATTACGGTTACGATAAAGTATTCGAGTTAACCAAAATGTGCACGATTCGGATGTCATTTGTAAAAGGTAAGCCAATGACGGTTTATCTCGGTCAGCTATTTTGACCTGCTATAAGGTCAAGTCATTTTTTCAACAAAAAAACCATATTTTTTTGGCGAAATTTTCGCTTCAAAAACTTCGTCCTGTTTTTTTTTAAATTTTTGTTGGCCATAATTTATAGTTTTATTTTTTTTTAAACTATATACAGTCCGTCAATTTTACAACTATAAGCAATATTTCGAACCCTTACCTTATAACCAACATTTTTCATAAATTTCCTCCAATTGGACTTTTCCGAGACTAACGGGTTTTTAGGTTGGGGTGCAGAGTATCACCGCCAAGATGTGACCTCTACTCCTTGTTGGATCGAAATTCATTTAAATGGCCCCCTCCAGTGGCTAGATAAGGTCATCACGCAAATGGGAAGTCCAAATAATGCCATCAGTTCCGTCTCTTAACCGTTAGACACAAAATAAAAACACTCACTGCCACCGAATGTAGCATTTCGGTGAAGTATTTTTTTTATTATTATTATTACTATTTTTTGCTGTCATAGTGGGACGGTACCGGTTTATTTGAAAAAGTGGCAATTTGGGAAATATTACAGGTATAGTTGGGCCGCTTTGGAAATTGTACACTTTCCCAATTAAATCGGTGCCGTACGACATCGATCTGGTATGTTGGGCCGCATCAAAAATGATGATTTTATTAGCAATTAACCTGTGCACACACGTCATGTTAGATAAAGATAAGTATCGCATATTTTTCATTGGAAAACTGTGAGAAATTTGTGATGGTTTTTTTAATATTAAATAAACCTTAAAATGTAGGCAGGATATTTCAAATAGAACTTATCTTTTTCCAAAGGTTTTCATCACACAGGCAATATATATTGTGCTTTGAAGCTGAAAGCGTGTCCGCGTGGGTTAAAAAAATGATAACAAAAAAAAATATTGGATTTTTCATTATTTTTTAACCCACGCGAACGCGCTTTCAGTTCCGATCCACCGTATGTAGACTAAATATGACGTAAGTTCTTTAAATTTTTGTGTGCTAATTTCTATTAAAATGAGATTTTTGTTAGGCGTGAATATGCTAGATCAGTTCGTATCACCCCGTTCTAGTATTTCTCTTTTGTATTTATTTTAGTTGCTCTTTTTTCTCTTGTAAAGGTGCGCCTTAATTATCAAAGTGCCTTTAAATTGCTCGAATAACAATCCGAATCCGTATCAGGGTAGTGCAAATATATGTTTATTGGTTTCACAGTTGTCATAATTTTACAGTCCTGACTCTCATTAGGCACGTGATTACCCATTAGTGACAATTTTTGACACCAAAACTGTTTCCAAAACCTCCAAAAAGTAAGGATATATTTTGGAATGAAAAGCGTCCCTGGGGGGAGTAAGGACTGTATTCATATAAGGGACGTCATGTGGAATAATTTGGAATTAAATATGTGAAACCTGACACGTGTTGCGCAGTTATCTTGCGAAATTTTTTCGAAAAAAAAATGGCAAGGTAACTACGCAGGGTGTAGGCGTAGAAAAGGAACTTGAGTTTTTTCACACCACATTATTCCTATTATGAAGCGCTTAACTAATGTGAAGTGGTTTGCATTTATCTTCCATTAGATGTATTCTTCCATTTGTACCGGTGCCTTTTTGTTTACAAAATGTTCATTAATTTAACTCCTTGGGTGTCAGCAAGTCACGTGGCACATGTAGAGCCCCGGGGGGTAATTTTTCTGTTTATTCAAATCTCCGCACATTTTAACTGTTGATAACCAATTATTATCACCTATCTTTAATTTTATTGTTAATTTTGAGCCACTAGCTCTTACAGCGGGGTCCGTGTGTTCATTCCGGACACTTTTGAAATGTGTCGGAAATGAGCACAAGTTGTGATTCAGATTATTTGAAAATATTTCTCAAAAAAATAAGCCCTTAGGTAATTGAAGTCATTCTGTAGTTTCGTGTGATGGATTAGAAATTATGACACCGACGTATTCTAGAATTAATTGTAAATTTTTCTGCATTTTGGTACGAGGATTTCATCATTAGAGCCTCAGGTCATATAATGTCAATTTTTGAGGTCATCTAGTGTCATATTTTGATGTAATTTTCAGACACTAACTTTTCGACGGCCTTATTTGAATCCCCCGACTGTATTCGGAACTTTTTCCACGCCAACTTTTTAACAAAATTTTAGTTTTATTTTTATACAATTGACCTTTAACCCTTGAGTGAACACAAAACATGCTACTTCCTGTACAAAACCCATTTTATTGTAAAATGGGTGAACATTTTTTTTTATTGTGAATTCTCTTTTCTCTTTTGCATGAATCCAAATGTCCCGTTAACGGACGCTTCATTTATTATTATTTTTTTGAGTAAAAAACAAAGAAAAAATTCGCTCATTTGAGAGATAAAAGAAAATAAAGAAAAAAATATAAAAAAAAAATCGAGTGTTTTTTTCTGTTGGTGCTTAGAATGGGTGTTTGGCATTTTGCATCGCATCGTGTAACTCTCATAAGACGAGTTTTTTGACTGAAACTGGTCAATTTTCAGCGGATACACACGGTATATCGGCATGTATTTCGTCGGATTCGCGAAGTACAAACTGAATAATGTGTAATATGAAGTAAAATGAAAAAGTCGAACTTTTAGACTAATTACACCTTCAGATTTCGCGGGTATGGCATTTTTCCATTTTTATGGTACAAGCCGAAGAAGGTGTAATTTGTTGAAAAGGGTCGACCGAGTCAATGCGTTCATAAACTCATTTATTCATAATTTACACCCCTACGGGTTTAACTGGTCACTTTTGCCTTCCAAGGGTTTACTTAGAAGCATGCCGCTGAATTTCACATACGTTACATAAGATGTAATACATATGTTACTGTGTAATTTTCATTTTTATGATGAGGAAACGCATGTAAAAATGACTAGAAAAAGTAAAAAAATCGTCTTGGTCGGAACTTTATTCCGCGATGTCCGCGAGTTCGTAAAATGTCTTCGTCTAGAATGGATATTTATAATAAGGTAACAGAGCAGGGCGACAAAATCCGAGAGCTAAAGTCTTCAAAGGCAGAAAAGGCAGGGTGACTTATGTGCAGAAGTTGTAACTGGTTAAAAATGGCACCGTCGGAATCCGGATAATGTGTTTTTTGGAGAAAGGGTAATCAGCCGACAGTTTATATATTTAACTTAAGTTAATACTACGGTTTATATTGTTTGATATATAAACAGTCGGGGAAATACCTTTTCTCCAGAAAACAGTTTATCATGATTCCGCCGGTGCTGAAAGAATATGGGCATTTATAAGTAACCACTTATCGCCACTAAATCTATATTTAATATAAGGGCCATTGGGCCCCTTTGTGACTTAAACCCTCTGAATTGGTATAAAATACAAACTTGATAATTTCTAATGGTAATAAAATATTTTATAGAGAAAGGGCAATTGCCCCAATTTTTCAGACATTTGACGAAAACTCCTTTATTCATATTGGACCTTATTCAGTTTGGATTTTATACGTACATCAGGTTATGGTTATAGGACTCTTTTCGAAGGACAATTGATTTTTTTCAAATGGTTATAAGGTCAAGTCAGTTTTTCGGCCTGATATTATAAACACAGCGCCTATAGACAAATAGTGTTTTGTGGTCACATAAGTGACATTACACTTTTGCTGATTTTTCCACAAAAAGTCACCTGGAAAAAGGCGGCTATTACCGAAGCGGTCGAGCTTCTCAAAGCGTTAAAAGTCGAATATGAAACATCGACCGGTCAAGCTTATGAAAAAGGTGTCCTGCCGGGTAGTGAGTCATCGGGAAAGGCACCCGCTTCGGGAGGGGATATCGTTACCCCATGGGACGTGCAGGCCGAGGGAGACGACGGAGTTGATTATGATAAATTAATTGAACGTTTTGGATCCAGCCCAATTAGCAAAGAACTTCTAGAACGATGTGAAAAACTCACTGGAAAACCCGTCCACAGGTTTCTTCGACGCGGAATTTTCTTCTCACATCGCGAATTTGAGCAAATTTTAGGCCGACGGTTAAAAAATGCTAAAATAAAAACATTTGCTTCCATCAACCATGAGATACAGTCCTTACTCTCATAATGGACGCTTTTTGAGAAGCGAGAACTTATTTTATGGGCGTAACGACTGTAAAATTTTGCGACGAAAAAAAAACTTAACGTTTTAAACTCAAAATGTACTAGAGTAAGATTAAGCAATTGCAATACAATACAGTGTGGCATAGTGGTCGAGTACCCCGCTTTCTAGTTTTTAAGCTTTCGTAACATGTAATTTCGAAAAATCGCGGTACTCGACCACTATGACACACTGTACAGTCCTTACTTCCAATAAGGACGTTTTTGATTCTCGAAAATAGCGTCCGTGTTAGGGTGAATCGTCATAAAGTGACCATTTGTCGACTGTTTTGGGAACATTTTTTCACAAAAAAAACGTGTTTATTGGAAGAAACCGTCCGTATTGAGAGTAAGGACTGTACGAGGGAATCTCTCCAACACTCCTTTAATTATTATTTTTCTTTAAAAAATAGTTGTTAACCTTGACAGACTTATATGAACAAAAGAAGCCGTTTTATTTGTATACAGGTCGTGGTCCCTCTTCGACCGCAATGCATTTGGGCCATTTGGTGCCATTTATTATGACCAAATGGCTCCAGGATACCTTTGATGTCCCGCTCGTTATTCAATTAACCGATGATGAAAAATTTTTATGGAAAAATTTAGAACTTGAGGAGTGTGAAAAACTCGCCAAAGAAAACACTAAAGGTAAAAACACTATTTTAATTTTGTATACAAAACATAAATTCCGGGTACTTCCGGTAACCGGAAGGTAAAGTCTGTTTTATTAAAAAAACGAATTTTTGTATCAGACCAAAAAACTGAATTTTGAAAAATTAACATGCCAAAAAACCTTGTTTGAAAAATTGGTTGCCGTTATGTTTCACTTTTTTTTGCTCGGGCCATTATGTTTCACTATTTTTCGCATTTTTAGTGAAACATAACGGCGCACCCCGTGTATAAGTTTATTTGGTTATACACTCCTTACTCCCATAACGGACAATTTCGGAATGAGAGCGGCAGTTATGGTTTAAACGGCCGTTATGGGAGTAACGACGATACCTAAAAGATTTGTGTTGATACATTTTTGTTTAGATATTATTGCGTGCGGATTTGATGTGAATAAGACCTTTATATTCTCTGACCTTAACTACATTCCATCGTCGAAAGCATTTTATTGGAATATGAAAAGGATAGAAAAGGCCGTGACTTATAACCAAGTAAAAGGCATTTTCGGGTTTGGTGATTCTGACTGTATGGGAAAAATCAGTTTCCCCGCCATTCAAGCTGCCCCAAGGTAATTTTCCTTCTAATTTTGTAACTGGCAGTTTTAAGAATTTTTTGTTTTTTGGGAATAACTCCAAATTTCATGTTTCATATTGTTAACAACTATAAGTAAATTTTCATTAAAAAACGTTTCTCGTGATAAAAAAAAACGTGCCGTAATGGAAGTCCCCGTGATTTTCGAAAATAAAATCATTAGCGTCTTATGGGAGGGCACTAACCGAAAATTGAGAAATCTGAAAACGGAGAATAATTTTTGGATTTCCGGTTTTTCCCCGTTTTCATGTTTCTACATTTTCCGAGTGCAGTCGGAAAAGGGAGAAATTAAAGAAATCGAAAATTGTAAAATTTTCTCCATTTTCAGGTTTTTCAGTTTTCGGTTTTCTCCATTTTCATGTTTCTGCATTTTCCGGGTGTAGTCGGAAAACGGAAAAATATTAAAAAATCGAATAATGTAATGCATTTTCTCCGTGTTCAGATTTCTATGTTTACCACTGCACCTCAGAAAACGGAAAAACCTGAAAGTGGAGAAAATTTTCTCCACTTTCAGGTTTTTCCGTTTTCGTGGCCTGCAATTTAATTTAAAAAAAACGTTTTATTAACATTAGAATTAACTAAAGTAATATTTTCACAATTAATTTATATATTCTGTTTAATATACTGTGTACACTAATTATTTTCAAATAGTTTTTCGGGGAGTTTTCCGCACATTTTCAACGGGAACTTGGATATTCCGTGTCTTATTCCGTGCGCAATTGATCAAGATCCCTATTTCCGCATGACTCGAGATTGTGCTCCAAAAATTAAACCACCAGGTTTACCAAAGGGAGCAAAAGGACTACACAAACCGGCACTTATTCATAGGTATGTATTTTAGACAACTATACTTAGATTTTACATATCATATGTAACATATGTATATAATATTGTACATATTGTATATAATATATGGCCCAATATTAGTTCATAAGGTAATGCGGACCATAAAGTTACACGGGGTTGGTTATAACGTTAGTCATTTGGACCGTCATAAGGTTTTAGAAGCATGTTTTTTGAGAAAAAACTTAAATCATGTCTTTAATGTTTTTTATTGGTCGAAAATTTTCCCAGTCGGTTATAAGGTCAAAAATGCATTTAAAGTCAAGTCAATTTTTTAGACCTTGACCTTATAACCTTCAATAAACTTTCAAATGTTAATCTATTTTGACATTTTTATTAAAACCCAGAAATACGGAACCAGCTTAACATAAAACCGCAAAATGGGTGTTAAAAAGTGTNACAAACCGGCACTTATTCATAGGTATGTATTTTAGACAACTATATGTATAGATTTTACATATGTATATAATATTGTACATATTGTATATAATATATGGCCCAATATTAGTTCATAAGGTAATGCGGACCATAAAGTTACACGGGGTTAGTTATAAGGTTAGTCATTTGGACCGTTATAAGGTTTTAGAAGCATGTTTTTTGAGAAAAAACTTAAATCATGTCTTTATTGTTTTTTATTGGTCGAAAATTTTCCCAGTCGGTTATAAGGTCATAAATGCATTTAAAGTCAAGTCAATTTTTTAGACCTTGACCTTATAACCTTCAATAAACTTTCAAATGTTAATCTATTTTGACCTTTTTATTAAAACCCAGAAATACGGAACCGGGTTAACATAAAACCGCAAAATGGGTGTTAAAAAGTGTTTTTTAGTGTTTTCTTCCCTGCTTTACAAGGTGCTCAAACGAAGATGTCGGCGTCGGATGCAACATCGTCGATTTTCCTGACAGATACTCCAAATGAAATCAAAAAGAAGATTAATAAATATGCCTTCAGTGGGGGTCAAGTAGACGTCGAAACGCACCGAAAATTAGGCGGAAATACCGAAACTGACATCGCTTATCAATATCTTAAATTTTTCCTCGATGATGACGCAGAAGTCGAAGAAATCGGGGAAAAATATAGAAAAGGTTGAATAAAGTTCAGGGGGTGGTTATAAGGTCTGAGATTTGGTCCGGTTAAAGGTCTTATGGACTTTTTTGCACTTTAGACCTTAAGGTCTTTTTGAGACAAAAGGTATACCGACCTCTGGGGTATACTAAAGTATGTTGAAACAAAATCATGTCTTTTTTGAATTTTTTTATCATGTATTTTTGGAATTTTTATCTTATCATGTCTTTTTGGGAATAAATCTTTGAAATCATGTCTTTTTGTACTTTTGTGGTGCACCGTAAGGTTTTATGTTCGTAAATTTCCCCCATGTTTATATATTATATGAGGCCTTATGCTCTTGAAAATGCATTTAAGGTCTTATGGTCTTTTTCCTCAAGACCTTATAACCAACCCCCATGTATATCGTAAGGTCGTTTCTGACATAATTGTATTTAAGGTGAATTGCTTACTGGTGAGGTGAAAGCACGGATTATTCAGGTGTTACAAGAATTGGTTGCCGAACATCAAGGAAGACGAGAAAACGCAACTCAAGAGGTTGTTGATGAATTCTGGCGAATTCGGAAATTACAGTACGACTACCCAGAACCGCCAAAAATTGAGGTGGCCGGGGGCAAAAAGGAAAAGAAGCGGGGTGGCGGTAAAAATCAACAAAAGGCAAAATAAATTCTGAAAAAGCGGCGAATTTTGAGATTTTCTGGTGGATTCCGATGGTTGACAGTTCAATTATTTTACTTTTGAATATTACAATAAATAAACGGGCAAATTCAATAATTAAACCAAAATTTACTGTACACAATACCGTCTTTACTCTAAATACAGACGATTTCTTCTAAATCTGGAAAAATATCCCTAAAATAGTCGAAAAATGGAGACTGTATGACAATTCACCCCAAATCGGACTCTATTTACAAGAATCAAAAACGTCCGTATTGAAAGTAAAGACGGTATAGAAACATGCAAATGATATTTTTTTTTACAAAGGTGTTTATTTAAGTGTAAATGCCGCTGAATATGTAAACTGTGGCATCGTGGAAATCCGGATGTGTTTTCTGGAGACAGGCTAATCCGCCGACAGTTTTTATATAAGTTTATACAGGGGGTTGGTTATAAGGTCAGCCATTTGTGCCGTTATAAGGTCAAGTCAGTTTTTTGAGTAGGATGTTTTTTGGGAAAAAATCTTTAAAATTCATGTCTTTTTACGTTTTTTTCAAGACCTTCTTTTCACAGGGCAGTTCTATAAATCTTCCTATAACATTTTGAAGGCCAAGAAATTTTTTTTATAATCACGAGCGAAATCCGCATGTTTGACTACTCTATATTTAGGACATCCTATACGACAATTTTCATGGAACTGTATAAATGAAAATAAAGGCGGTGTTATCACTGATAACTTATCAGGTCTGATCACATGAACCCCTACGGGTTGCTATCCGCCTGGTACCCTTGGGAGTTAAGATAAATGGTTAGGTGGTGTAGTTCAATTACAATTTACAATTTCAGTACGATTATGAGTAATAACTTACTCATGAGTAGGGGTTTAGTTGATATCCGAAAAGAAATTTTTCATAAATTTATTAGTTAACCCGTGAACGCCCAAAAACTGAATCGTCATTTTCAGTATTTTGCTCTTTAGCGCCAACACAGATGTGTTTGAATTTCTAAAAACTACCATACATTTTCCCTTCAGGTGGCGTTGATTCTGGGAACTTTTTAAAGTTGTGATGAACCATCTTCGTGGTTAACCACAGTAAAAACCCTTATTTAACCGGTTTTTCTGAATTTTGGTTGGTTAAAATTGCTCAAAAAAGATATTTTTGGTCTCATCTGAAGCGTCTTTACGTTCTGAATACGCCAGAGTTTATAATTTCTTTATACGAATCGTATTTACGAAATTAGAGCGTAAACCGTAAAAAAATGTTCTAACCGTACTATCTGGAACCGGTTATGTCCGAATAAGTTGAAATATTTTTATTGGGCTTAGCATACCCATTGCTAAATCCACGTCGATTTTCAGTAGCATACGACAATTATTTCTATAGGTTGGTCATTTAGGAATACCCCCTACTCATGAGTAATAACTTACTCAAATTTCGAACTCGAAAACTACTAATTAACGTGTAGGTTAAAGCTGAAAATTTAGCACAAAAATTCTCCTTTATTAAAAAGTCTGATTACTAGCCAATGAGCCACATTTAACTCACGTTGACATTTCTAATCGAATCATATTTTGTAACTCAATTCATTACATTCGCTACCCCAATTTTTGCCTCTCAATTGAAAAAAAAAATAATTTTTTTTATCTTATAGAAAATGAGACCGCCATTCGACATACCTTATAGGGGAAGAAGCGCCATAGAAATAATGATGGGAAGAAAGAATAAAGAATTTCCGGAAAAATACATGAAAGATTTACGAAAGGAACTTCGCCAAGCAGACTTCAAGACGCGCACTTCTTTTATAGGTACGTTTATTGAAAAGGGTGAGCATGACTAGGGTACCCTACAGGGGGTTGGTTATATGGTCAGTCATTTGTGCCGTTGTAAGGTCATGTCAGTTTTTTGAGAAGCATGCTTTTTGGGAAAAATCTTTAAAATCATGTCTTTTTAACTCATTATGTCCTTTAACCTTCAAACACATCGGTCGGAATTTTTTCCGACCGAACATATAAGACGTATTTTTTGGGGTATTTTCATCTACTACATGTAACGG
>SCLG01000127.1:356526-371791 GCA_004367875.1 Oikopleura albicans
TTTTTTTGAGATTTTCAGCCCTTGGTCTAAAGTAATAAAAAATAAGTGCGGTGTACGTATTTTGGGTTCATAATTCTTCGTAATTATTGTTACAGAGCATAAAAGAAAACAATTATTTAACACAGGATTTTTTTCAAACATTGTCCAAAATTAAAAAAAATAACATGGTTTGAATCAGAAAAAAAAACTACATCGAATTAATATTATAAGTATTTTGTAATTCCTCGTATTTACGGAGATAATTTTTCCGGTGGTCTTAGTCTCACCGCTGCCATCTCAGTTGTCTCAGGCGCGCCCTAATTGTCATTTTTATTTTTCTCGAAAGAAACGAAAACACGAGAGAGCGAGCGCATTACTAGAAAGGTTCCGTGCCACCGTTTTTCACTATGTTAACATAATTTTCATTCGGACTACCCAGTTATGTTAACAGTTTTTATTTACATTAAGATACATTTCAAAAAGAGAACTTTTTGACAAAAAAAAAGTCCGCCTACGCCCTATCCAATTATAGAAACAAAATTCAATTATGTTAACAGTTTTTCAGGTTAAAATTTGTTAACATAACTGGTTAGGTGGTGTATAATACGATAAAGTGATCTCAACTGTGTTATATCTCCAAAACAATTACGCGAGTCAAGATTATCTTCAGTATGGGGTAAAATAACTTGCTTCTCGCTTTCTAAAATTTTGTATTTTAGTAGGCTTAAATACTAGAAAAGCGCGAAGCGCGTTATCATACCTCATACGATAGAGCATTATAAAAATGAGTACATAGCCTTCACGACTGTTTTAAGCGTTCAAGAGATATACGACACGGGTATCTCCCAAGAACCCTGGGGTTGATTACTACCGTGTGGTCTAGTTCTTTTTTTGTTGTCTTGTTGTAAGGTATGTTGATCTTTGCAAAAACGACTCGAAAATGGCGAGTATTCTGCAAAACATACCGATAGGGTAGTTATAATAATTTACTCGCGCAACGAAAAGAACACGCTCTAAATTTATAAACATAAAATAAACAAATATAAAAAACTAGAACAGTGAGAAGTACGTTATTATACCTTATACTTTACAAAGAGATGTAAAGAGATGCGTACAGTATGAGGTGACACTGTCGAAATTCATATTATGAGTTTTCTAAAGAAAGGGTAATCCGCTGACAGTTTATATATACTTATATGGCCATATATGGTAACGTTGATAGTTTATTTGAATATAAACTGTTGGCGGATTCCCTTTCTCCAGAAAACTCAGATTCCGTCAGTGCCTAGGAGGCAAAGGAGATTGGTTGCCGTTTTTTCTAGTTTTGGAAACAATGGAAGACAACTTTACTTTGCTATGTTACCTTGTACGGTACAAGTCTGTATCACCACACTGTGTGCCACCCTTGGCTCGTTATCCTAAATATTGAGTCCATTCTCCCAATAGATACGTTTTTAACTTTTGGAAAATAGCGTCCGTTTTGGTTGCGAAATTGTATTTTGGAGACATTTTTCGCAAAAAAACGTATCCCTCCTGAAATAAATTGTCCCTATGTTTAAGGTTTTCAAACTTTGAAAAAACGGTGCAGTATGTGGGTGATTATTTATCGAACACACTTAGTCTAAAATTGGTTCCCTAAATTTTTCATTTTACACGGGTGTATATACACGAGTGTCTCCCAGACACTGTCTGGGCAAGATATGTACTGTGTGGTCCAACAATGAATAAGTCAGGACAAATTTCTACACGCAGTTTATATTGTTTCACCATAAAATGTGTGGGCGTAAATTTGTTCTGGCTGATTCATTATTAGACCACTCAGTAAACTACCCAGTCATTTTGATAAGTCTGATTTGGGCAAATTCAGAAAAGTGGTAAAACTGGAAATTAAAAAAATCCGGAGTACAACGAAACCTGAAAATGGCAAAATCTGAAAAAAAGGGAAACCTGAAAAGGGCGTGTCGTGAAAACGACGAAAACACAAATGTGTTATTTTCGATAAAACTTATAATAATCATCTTTTCAGGTCTCGACATTTTACTTTTTGTCGTTTTTAGGTTTCCCCACTTTTTATTCGCCCAAATCAGGTTGTGACTTTTGATACAATCTTGGCGTTGTTGTTTTATACCGTGGGAAACTGCAAAAATGAATTTCTGTATGGTCAAGTCTCCATCCAAAATTCTCAAAAAATCGAACATTTTGTTTTTGAGGGTACACGTACTGTAATGGCCACTTATTTACTCAGTGCTGATTTTGTTCTTACATATGTCTTCAGGCTCTTCAAAAGTTGGCTTCGATGCTGCCACCGGTGACACTGGTCGAAACAGGCGAAGTAACAGAAACGCCAAATTCTGACAATTCAACGATTTCTGACAATCCAGCCGAAACGATTATTTCTGACGAGGAACAACGCACGCTTTTTATACTCAATGAAACAATTGCCTATATTTCCTTGCTTCAAAATTTGACTAAAAAAGAAGTGGCAAAAAATTGAAAGTTTTAGGCTAAAACTTTCAATATACGAAAAACATATAATATGTTACACCTTCCAATATTGCCCAGATATATACCTCTGCAATATTAACACAACAACTTTCTTATTTTGCTCATCTTTTATCACTTTATTTCATAAATTAGATTTTTACATCATATATTCGGTACAAAAATAGTTTTTTTTTTCTGTTTTTAGTATTAAATATTTTAATCAAGAACTTTTTCCCTAGGAAAACTTATTTCCGGGAATATTCAAAAATATTATTTAAAATTCTTTTTCAGGTTTTAAAAACATTGAAACTCCCACTATTATTGAAAATTTCTATAAAGTCTTAAGGTAGCCACATACTATACCTTACGTTTTTTTGTCCATAAGGTCCAGATATGTATTTGATTTTTCGAGTAAATCCTGATTGGGGTTTCTAAAGGCCCAAATTGGCCATTTTTTCAAATCCGGCCAAATGGGCCTGTCAAGGGCGTAGGAGTTAATAAAGCAGCGCTAAACGTTTCAAATTCGTTCAATACAAATGCACGAAAAACGCGTGAGCGGGCCAAATGTGCGTCATTATTTTGTCACCAAATTAACTCCCAGAAGACCACTTGAACTAATCGAAACATATCTGGTGAAATAATAGACTAAATAAGATGCATTCAAAATGAAATTGATGAGTTTGGAAAAAAAAATAAAACATTTTTTTTTGCGTCTTTTCGGAATCCATTTATTCCTTCATTCCGCCTGAAGTGAAAAAATGTCTTAATTTTATTTTTCTCAATCCGTTCAATTTCATTTTGAATGCACCTTACAAATATATTTCTATGCACACACTCTTGATTCAAATCGTCCCATTGGTGTAGCTACTACTGTACAGATTATTATTGCTGATTTGCCGGAATATTTTAATTAGCTCGTTGAAAATTTTTTTTAATCCTCTGCCCATCTTTTTTTTTAACTCTCGACGTAGTTTGCTGTCAGTTGGCGTAAGTGGTGGTACTTCAGCATACTCAACATTATCAATGGGTCAGATAGGCTACAAATTTTCAATGTAAATAAAAAAATCTCACGATGTGATTACCAAATAACAAAAATATAACAAAAAAGGCTTTTTTTTCAAGTTCGCGTTTTCTTTTGAGATTAAACGGCCAAGTCGTGATTTTGCATGTTTGAAGAAATGAGCGCACTTTTACTCGCAACAATTGTCGGATATGATATTCGACGGATATCCTAAATTGCAGGAAAGGGTTAAAAATAGGCCAAGCAGAAGCACGGTGAAAATATACACCAGGTGCGCCCTTCTCTTTCAAAACCAAATTGGGCAAAAGTGAGAGATAACAGCGCAGGGCGTAACACATAAAGATACAAGGGGTCTGATTATAAGGTCAAGCCCAAAAAAAATTATAATACACCGGGTGCGCAGTTATCGGGCGTCCAGTTATCGGGCGGGTTTGTGTCCAGTTATCGGGCACCCTACGCTGTTATCGGGCACCCTGCGCATTGCTCTTGAATATATATATGTGTATAAATGACCACATTTCCCGCTCGTGCTGTTATCGGGCGGGTTTTTTTTGCATATTTTTACCTTATTCCGGTTACGCCCTGAGCAGTTATCGGGCGCCCGATTAAGGCTTTTTGTCGCGAAACCCGCCCGATAACTGCGCACCCGGTGTAATTTACCCGTGTCGTTCTAAATGTCTATGTGTCGTTGTAAATTTACAATCCAAAAAAAATGAGAAAGACATGATTTATCTTGAAAAAACTGAGTTGACCATAGTGCAAAAAATGACTTGACCTTATAACTAGACCCCTCTGTATGTATTTCTGAAAAACAAATCGCAACAAAAAGTGAAAGATAAGGGGACTAACGAGAAAAATGGAAAGATAACGTGTTGAAACATAACGGCGCACCTGGTTGATACGGGATATAAACAAAGTGAATAACGTTTTAAATGCATAAAAAAGTTAATGAACAAAAGTGAATTTGTCGAATCCTTTTTTTCGAGTAATTACATTTTTTCAGAATATTCCTAATAGTGATAAAAACGACAAACGCGCAAAGCATGTCAAAAATAAATGGTACCACATACTTACAAAGGTGTGCCCAATAAGAGCCATTGTTTTTTATTACATTGAAACATATGTTCCGCATGGGATAAGAACTATTGATGTTACAATAGGGAAAATAGCTCATAAATGTGTTACGATCCTAGTTTGTCAACGACGGGCCCTATTTGGCACTCATGTTGTATAGACGATAAACAAGGCATGCAAAGTTAGCAATGATATTTAGCATAAATATTTCCTATCATTATTAACATTATCAATAACTACAACTATAAGTTATTTGGCCTACATTTTTGTCAAAAAAAAATGTTACGTAATATTCTTTTGTTACGTAATGTTGGCCAAGTAATTAGCCAGTACTTGACACATAAAGATAGGGGTTTCTGGAAAAAGTATTGCTCAAAAGTTCAACCAGATTATTTAGCTGTAATTCCAGCGAGATAACTGCGAAGGGGATGTATTTATATAATCAAATAAACGCCGCATTGAGGAAAAAGTATTCACCCCCATTTATCTAGTTTTTACATTAGAAAACCGCAGCAAAACAAAAACGCGTACTGAATTACATTTTTCACATTAAATAAATTATACATTAGTGATTTAGTACAGTCCTTACTCCTTTTTAGGACGTTTTGGGTTCTCGAAAATAGCGTCCGAAAAGGGAGCATCGTCACAAAAAGGATCATTTTTATTAAAATGGCTCTATGTTGGCCCAAAAAGAGTCCCAAAAAGTAGTAAGGACTATAAATCAAAAAATTAACCCATAAATTTACGCCATGAACACCCTAATAATTGATTATATAATTGAATGAGTGTAAAAACATAATTTTACCATTTACCTTTCCGCAGTTGCATACAAACACCCATAATATTAGAATTGTGGGAATGAAAAACATGCCAAGCCTAAAATTGGAAGTTGATCATTGTTATTTTTACTCAAAATCTAAAAAAAAAATAGAAAAAACTAAATCCACTTATTATCGCAAGGTTTTAAGCCAGGGGTGACAAAAATTGATACTCGAATAATCGCATTTCGTCAAGTTTTCTTTAAATAGAATGAGATTTAAACTGTGTAATTAGTTCTAATTTAACTCTACGGACATATCATTTACGCCAAATATGTAATTAAGAGTTGACCATGTCGAAAATAAAGTAAAAAAAACATAAAAAATGTAGAAAAACTCACCAGGGAAAGAAAAGCCGTCGCCAATCTCGAGGGTCCATCGTATCGCAAAATATCCAATGAGGCACATCGAGACAATCTGACATTACTAATCGTTACAAATAAACTACACAGAGGGGTTGCTTATAAGGTCACCGAAAAAACTAATTTTACCTAAAAAGTTTGGTTTGACGAATGGGTAGGAGTTAAAATTCTAATTTAAAACGGGCTGGAGATCAAAAAAAAATCAAAAAATCAAATCAAAGTGATTTTTCTACCTTAACTCCCAGGGTGCAAATCACTATAACTTTTTTGACACCACGAGGGGATAATTAGGGAGCATAAATTATGGTATTTCATATAAAACTTCACTTTATTTTTTTTTCGGATTGAGAAATTTATCAATGGGACTCCTAAGAGTTAAGAACCATAAATTGTTCTGGAAAATTGGGGATTTTTTAGGTTTTCGTCGAACACTGTGCGACTAAAAACATTATTTTAAATTAATTTTCTCTGTCGTCCCTCTTTATTTTTTACAAAAAATATTTCAAAAAAAAAAAACTAACTTGATGTTAAACCGGCAAAAATGCCTGACCTTATAACCAACCCTGTATTTTTGTATGGGCACAGCGTACAAAAATAACTTCACTTCATACTCTTGTATTCCAAGAATTAGAGTTTTTTTATTTCAAATAAAAAATAAAATGATAATTTGTGAAAGTACACTGTCTGTTTGTTTACGTCAAAAATAAATTTGGTGACAAACTTAGAAAAGTGCCGGAATATGCGTTCATACTTTTTCCATATAAATTATATATATGATATAATCGTGATGATGTTATCAAAGATATTGCGCATATGAATATTTAAGAGCGCCAAATGCCACACAGAAATGGCCATTGATATGGGATTAATTTCGATTAAAAGTGTTGTAAATCGATTACATTAAAAATGTATTAAAATATAAAATACAGCAAAAAAGTTATTTGAGAAAAAAACAAATGTTGGACATCAATTGAACATGTTAGGGTTAAATGATTTCCACAGACCAACAAGGAAATTTGTATGATATCTGGTAAAATGTAAGCTTTTAGTCCCGATTGCCCCGAAAAAGATTTCAAATGACATTTTTTTGTCATATTATACGAAAATTATTGGGCCCAGACTGTTAGACATTTGTCACTGTCTAGGCTTACATATGTCTAACAGTCTGGACCAAATACATGGTAAACGAATTTGGTGAATTTGAGTTCTGCGTAACAGTCGGGTCATATATTTCTTGAAAAAATGCAATTTGATTTTCTGAAAATCTATCAAAATAACTTTAAGTTCAAAGTTCGATACGGATCATAACGTATAACGCATTTTTGTTCAATCAAGTTTGATTATTTATAGAACATTTTTGAAACCTCGTTCATCAGATGAGTACTGTTGATGCTATTGATTTACTTTTTGTGGAATATTATGGAGAAACTTCTTGCGCCCAATAGCAGGTGGGTTTTTTGCGATATCATTTCTTGTTCCTCAAATTTTAAAGTCACGAAGTTTGATGACCGGAAAATTTGTAGACTTTTTAGGAATATTTTTTGTTTTAGACTTCGGACGTCAAAAAGCCCACATAGAACTCAGAGCCTTCATGATTGGGACATTTGGCCGAAAAAAGTAAATCAATACCACCAAGACTGTTCAACTGATGGACGGATTAAATTTTTCGTTTTTATCAAGTTCAAGTTGCCCTGGAAGGCGGTCATAATTATGACAGTATAAATAGTATGACGTTGAAGTGGAACCTTTGTTTTTATATAACAACACAAAAAATAATGTAATCGTTCCTGTAGAACGGATTTCATAGTGTTTTTGAAACGTCCTATTTATAAACAAAGGGACTGACCGGGTCCTTAATGTTTAACTGGGCCGAATATCATTCTTGACACATTTATACTGTATGAACGCAAATAGTTTCCGGGATCGACGCACCTTACAATCCTTCACGGTGAAGGCTTCACCCCAATAGGGCCGTTCTCAATTCTTGAAAATACTCGCAATAATAGGGTTATTTTTGGACACTTTTTAAGGGTAAATCGTGAAACCATTAATTTTCTACTTTTCATACTGACTTACCTCGGCCGAACATGTTTTTTGGTTCGAAAGTGAAATCTCCATTTATCTCCAAATGATCTCTACATATGTTACAAATAAATATAAAAATGTGTGACTATTAGTTGTTCCCAATCGAACAGTCGATAACGAACGTATATGATAAATCTATAAATAAGTGAACTCGTATAATTCAACGAAAAAAAAGAACAAAAAAAAACTGTCAAAATGCGTTCCTCTCATTTGTAATGTATTTGATACAAACCATTTATGTTTTTTTGATTTTATTTTTAAAAGTGAAACATTGCAACAAATTAAATAATTTATTATGAAAAAAGCGGGGAGAGAGATCCGATCATTATAATTTATAACTTATAAGGTCACGTCAACAGGCCATAATGACCTTAATGACTTTTCTACCTAGAATCAACCAGTAATAACCAGTCAAAAATAAAAACACATTGAAAACATAGAAAATAATAAAGTTGCTAATAAAACTTGATAATTTCAAAGTTACAGTCCTTACTCTAAATACGGCGAAGGGTTCATTCGCGACCATTTGTGGTCGCGAAAAAACCCCATTTATGAGTACTTTCGCGACCACACCATTTGGTCGCGAATCGTTGTTCAAAATATGGTTTCACGACCATTTTTATTCTACTTAAAAACAGAGGTCGCGAAACCTCACCCAAAACACCATTTCGCAACCATATTTTGAACAAAAATTCGCGACCAAATGGTGTGGTCGCGAATGTACCCCACTCCCTAAATACGGACGCAATCAATAAGGATGATTTATTCCAATACGGACGCTTTTTTACGGAAAAGTGTCCTCAAAACAGTCGAAAATGAACACTTTATGACTATTCACCCAATACGGACGCTTTTTTTGAAAACCAAAAACGTTCGTATTTGAAGTAATGACTGTATATAAAAATGATTTCTTCCTGTAAAAATGAACAAATTTACCTGAAAAAAGTTTTTTTAACGCTTCCGAAAAAAAAAGTTTTTTTCTAGAATGCGTCGGATGAAACAATTTCTTTTTATTTGGAAAAGCGTTTTCAGTTTGCATTTTCTTTTGTACAACAGTGTTGTAATAACACGGACCAGAACGGTCAATTTTGAAATAAAAGAAAAAAAGTTTCTTCAAAAGGTCAATGCGAGATAAACGAAGAGTCCTGGAGGCACTGGAAGACGTCCAACAAGAAAAAAAGGATCAAGAAAGACGTTTTCGGTTTGCATTACTTTTATAACTTATAAATTATAATACATTTTTTCTTAGTTTTTATGCCTCTTTTCAGCGTACGGAAATATAAATCACTTGAAATTTGCAAATCACATCGGCCATTTTACCTTATTTCATTTATGTATCTTTCCGAAAAATTACTTTTAATTTTTTGAATTTTGCGTAAGGGAATTTTTAATTCACTAAATCCAGCTCTAACATGTAATCATAATTTAATTTTTTTTTTATTTGAAGAACCTACAGGGCCCAAGGAAAATCACCTAACTCACTAATGTTTATAAATTCTGTGTAAAAAATTCCAAAATCCATGGGGACAAAATACACCGATGAGATCTAAACCTTAAATTCCAAAGTTGAATTAATTTTTTTTATTCATAAATTACGTATTTCTGGGGTGTATTTGTTTTCTACTATAGTCTATAGAAAATAGTACTTTTTCATCATTAGGCGGTAATTGGACCATTTTTTGTTTCAAACAGAAATTGGCTAATTTCGATTTTGGTAAAAAAAAAAGAACGGCAATTACTCGAGTTGAACTCAGTTCGCTCCGATTTAAAATAAGCGTATGGATTCTATACTGTGGAACGGTAATGTTTTCTCGAAAAAATTATTTGATTGAGTTGTTCCTGGAAATTTAGCCAAGGGGTATTTTTAACAAAAGGGGCGACTGCGGGAGTGGTTAAGTGTGGTTCTACCCGAAGGTAGGAGGGAAATCCCTAAGGATAACCCGAAGGCTACAAGACCCTCTAAGAAGAGGGCCGGAAACGAAGTATAACACTGATAGATTCACGCTCGCACACTAATATTCAAGAATGCAAACTGTTAACTGTCAAACACTTTGGGGCCCCAAAGTGTAGTTTTATAAACGAGTTCCGATAACCGCAAACTTTCAATTAAGAAGTTCGTTAACTGCAAATAGTTTTGTAATGAAGTAACCACTCAGCCAGGGCGCCCCCGAAAACAATTACTTTTTCGCTCCATTTTAACCCACAAAATTGCTTCTATTAACAACAATTTGTGATCTGCACCCGAAGCGACTAATATTCATTTTGACCTTGCTGACCCTATTTGCATTCGAAGCTACTTCCTTCGGTTAGACCCATACAATTTCATAATTTCAGAAAGACTTTCTATAAGACCGACCTATAACTTGAAGAATCACATTTTAGGACGATCAATTTGGGATACATTGGAAGCGAGAAATTAATACCTTTGGAAAATAGTGGACCTTTATGAGAACGTAACACTTTTTCACAAAAAATGTTGCCAGACCGTAACAGTTTTTGACAATTGAAAGTGTTACGTTCTCGATTCCACGACAGTCTGTAAATCGTTTGAAAGTAAAGTACATAATATTTAACACTGAGTTGTCTGAAATGTCTTTTAATTTTATAAAAATCATAACTTCAATTTTAGAGTTCTTCAACCAAAACTGCAAGATCTTCAACGCCATGAAACCGACGTTTCGGACGAATTAAGGTATATAATTTGTACAGTCCAGTCTGTTTCAAGTACACCCCCTGCGATGTTATCTTGTCACCCGTTATCTTGCAGATTTTCCCGTTGGCTCCGTTATCTTGCAGATTTTTTTTCAGCCAATTTTCCAGGAATCCCTATCTTTATGTGTTAAGCCCTACGCTGTTATCTTGCAGATGTCCCCGTTCGCTCCGTTATCTTGCAGATTTTTTTCATGCGATAGTTGCAAGATAACAGCGCAGGGGGTGTATAGATCTTGGCTTCTCTATTTCGGAGTCATTTCACAGAATATATTCTCAATATTAGGCCACAACTCGCTTTTTTTCAGCTATTTTTTACGTGCATAAAAGTCTGAAATTTATCTCATACACGTGCCCACTGTTTTTAATTTAGCTGTCCAATCAGTGCTCGATTTTAAAAGAGGACAGCCAATAACGAGTCATAGTTTCTACACGGAGGAGGCTTACGGGAAGAAGAAATTCATCCAAGCCTTCTAATTTTATAATAATTGTACAGGGGGTATTACTTATAAGGTATGGCAGTTTTACCGCTGTAACTAACAACATGTAAGGTCAAATTGTCAGGTCAAGGTCGAAGTCCCGCTGGCACATTTTTTCAACATAAATCGTGTCTTTTTCAACTTTTTAATTCGGGACAGTCCAATTTTCTTAAATAGTTGTACGGTCAAGTCAGTTTTTTGGGCTTGACCTTATAACCACACCCCTCTGTTGTACGGAACGAGTTTTAGGGCTTTAAAATAAGCCTCCAATTGCGGCTCTTTCGAAAAGAAATTTCTACGAAAATCGTTTTCTTTGTCTTCCTTTGTGCGCCTGTTAGAAGGTTATTAAGTTTATATTTTGAGGGATTTAAATTTTAAACCGTTTTTATTTCAGCAAAGAGAAGGAGGAGCAAGTGCGTCTGAAACGAGAAATCGCATTAATGACAAGTCGATTGGAAGATGCAGAAAATCGTATCAACAGTATTAGGCAAAATCATGACCAACAAAATAAGAGGATCAAAGAAATTGATGAAGAAAAAGTAAGACGAAATCCATTAAGACTTAGTTTGAATCCATAATATGGAATTCATATCGACAGAGTTTATCTAAAGACAAATTGTATAATAAATTTATACAATCATTGAACTGCGTTTAAAAAGATACATATGTAGGTATACCTTACTCTCAATACGGACGCTTTTTGTGAAAAATGTCCCCAAAACAGTCGAAAAATGAACACTATGACAATTCACCCAAATACGGACCCTTTTTCGAGAATAAAAAACCTCCGTAATACGGAATAATACCAATTTGGAAGTAAGGACTGTACTAAATTTTAACAATCTGCGACAAAAATTATTCCGCGAATAACAACAATGTTCTACAGTCCTCGTCCCCGAAACGTCCCAGTTTTTTCTTATGCTTTCAATGTACCCGAAACGTAGTCGAGCATCCTTTTTTCGGAAAAAAGTCCTCAAAGCCCAAAAATCGTTTTTTTTTTTCAACGAAGGGACCAAATCTAACCATTTTTTATATTTTAGGACACATTAACGAAGGAAAACCGAAAATGGCATTACGATAGTAGAGATCAATTCAGATATATGAAAGACACGGTAAGAACTAGAAAAAAAAATAAAGTCAATTATGTATTTTTTTTAGAAAAATTTGATTCGTAAAGTAGAAACGAATGGTATCGACGCAGCGAGGCAAGATTTAAATCAAAGAATAAAAGCTGCAAAAAGAAGCCGACACCTCAAGCCTATACTCGAACGATCCGAGTCTGGTACGCATTTGTTATTCTGTTTTTTATTGTTGCGAAAACATCGTCTATGTTTTATAATTTTCGCGAATTACGGCACATTTTTATTAGGGCCGTGGTCTTTCGGAGAAAATTAGGTTTGTGGAAAAACAAGCTTCCAAAAAGTATTTTTAGAAAGAAACGCTTTTCGGGAAAAATATTGAATTTGCACTGGGGGGTTGGTTATAAGGTCAAGTCATTTTTTTTCAAGGTAAATCATGTCTTTTTCTCTTTTTTTTTGGATGAAGACCTCCCTCCCCCGCTGGCACATTTTTTTTATAGAAATCATGTCTTTTTAGCTTTTTTTGAGTGGGGGTCTTCATGTTAAATTTTTTTTTAACTACCTTTAAAAAAAGTGGTTGGTTATAAGGTTAAGTCAGTTTTTTAACATGCATTTAAGGTCAAGTCAGTTTTTTGACCTTGACCTTATAACCAACCCCCTGTAACTCTCATAGTTCGTTAAAAAATCATTATTTGGCATTTTTTTAATTAAAAATAGGAAACATTAGTAACCTTGTAGCTCATCTGAAAAAAAATCGTTTTGTCAACCTTAGAACCATTACCCTGTAAAAAGACTTAATGAAGATAGGAGTATGGTTTTAAGGTCAAGCCCCAAAAATCAACGTGAACCCTAATATTTCAGATAAGATGAAATCGGTGGTAAAAGAAGGTATTTCAAAATTGCGTAAATTGAATACAATGAGTAGCGACTTTGAGCGTCAATTAAATGTTTCAAAAAGTTTTGACGCTCTTTCCACCACTAGAAGTAGTAGCGAGAGGACCAAACAAATGCCAACCATATCAAGATCTCACCAAGTGCTTCATTACAATTAGCAAATACAGTGGAGTCTCAATTTAAGATTATTTTCCCTGACATGTACAATGCTGTTGTATGAAAGTTCTTGAGCAAAATGCATAATTTTTGGTTCAATTGATATTCACATAATTATTTAATAAAACAATATCTATTTAATATTTAAATCAAATAGTTTGTATATTTTTCTGTATACAGTTGTGGAAGCCATAACGTAACAGTTTTTGAAATAATGAACGAGAAAAGCGCCCAAAAATGCCCTTTACTGGACAAAATTATCGTAACAGTTTTTTGGGATGCGAAAGTGTTACGATATGGCGGTCACAACTGTAAGCTGTTTCTTATTAATCATTATTTTTTCATATTTGCTAAAATACAACAGTGACACAGCTTATATACAGTTGATGTGCACACAACGCGACGCTGCACAACGCGACGATCTGCACACAACGCGACGGTTTTTTGGAAGTGGTCGCTGCAGTATATACATAAATATATACAGTAGGTGTGCACACAACGCGACGATGCGCACACAACGCGACGGTTTTTGGGAAGTGGTAGTGTCGCGTTGTGTGCACATAAACTGTAACAGGCATATTAGCGAAAATTAAAAAAAGATTAATAAGAAACAGCTTACAGTTGTGGAAGCCATATCGTAACACTTTCGCGTCCCAAAAAATTGTTACGATATGGGTAATTTTGTCCAGTTAGGGGCACTTTTTGGGCCCTTTTCTCGTTCATTTTTTTAAACTGTTACGTTATGGCTCATGTCGAAAGATGAATGCGATTTTTTGTGCCCTGTCCTGCTGAAAATGAAAAGCCAATAAATAAATAAAATATATTTTAATGAAGGGGGTGCTTTTTTATTGCCAGTATAGAATTAGGAATACAATTCACAGGACCAATAAAGCAAATAGTTTATATAGTTATACAGTGTTAACATAACACATAATCCAAAAATATTCGCTATAGCAAATTTATAATATATCGTTGGATGAGCCTCATAGTTTTTGCTACCGTATGGGGACGCTCAGACTGTAACGGTGACGCCAAAATAGCGTTACAAATCATAGGAAAATTGCCCAAAGCCTTACAGTCTGAGAGTCCCCATACCGTATATAATATACCGTATATTCATGGGGAAAAATTGGAGACATTTAGAAAAATCTAGCAAATTTATTAAAAAAAAGTCAGCAACTCCATGACAGTGATTTTATGGATTTTTTTTGTCGATTTCGAAATTACGCAAATTTGTTGAACTATTACGAAGTCTGGCAAAGGATTGAAACTAAAATGAGCAGCTGTTTCTTAATAAGTACAAAAATAATATTAAAAACATTGGCACTAAAATGACATTGAATATATTTGGAAGATTTTTTTTACAAATGTCGATTAATCATCGTTTTAAGATTGCAGGGACCAAGTGGTGAACTATCCCTAGTTGTGAAAACTTAACTCTCGGGTTACTAATAAGACCAAAAGTAATTTTGTTTCAAAATTTTGAAAACTACAAGTTTTAAATGGCACCGACTGAATGGGAATAACTTCTAAAAAGTCTTATCCACTTTACCCTTTATCACCTTTACACTTTATTACCTTTACACGTTATCCACCATAAAAAATTCGATGAAGAAAAATAGCTAAAATTGTCACATACCTATACATGATTTTTTCCAAAATTTTTCGACATTTTACCCTTTATCCACTTTGCACTTTATCACCTGTACACGTTATTACCTTTACCCTTTATCCACTTTACACCTTTTTTCGACATATTCCGCTTTAGACATTTTACCCTTTTGACATTTAAGAAAATTTTCCGATTCAGTCGGTGCCGTTTTAAATATATATATCAAATAATGCAGTCAAGTAATTGAACTCAAATGTCGGACTCAAAACATCGCAACGATAATTAATCTTAACACTTTTGGAACAAAACAATTGTTAAGATAAGTGGTTAGGGTCCCTAACTTAGGGGACGTATATGACTGAGACGTATGACTGAAAAGTCTAAAAAATGTTCAAATTTACTCTCATCGTAAATCGAGAATACCCACCCAGTACAGTTAAATGTTGCGAGTAGTTTTGGTCGTTGAAGAATGATGGTATTATATTGCTTCTAACCGCGGTTAACCGTTTCTAA
>SCLG01000127.1:381421-396017 GCA_004367875.1 Oikopleura albicans
ATTAAAATTAGATGACTTTTCGTTTTTGGCTTATTTTCGTAACGAAGTTCATTGGACGTGGCAAAGAATGAAAATAAATTAGGCTTGTGAGTATTGTTGCATAACTTGATCGCGACATTGTTTTAACATATCTAAATATCCCATACATTCTGTGACATCTTCGGAATTAAGCGCACATTGTAAAAAATTGCCCATTTCTGCTTCGCATGGCTGAGGTTGTGGCTGTTGTTGACCTTGGTCATATTGACCTCCTTGGCCGCCATCACCACCATATTGACCTTGACCCTGAGCGCCATCACCAGCATATTGACCTTGTCCACCGGCTTGACCTCCCTGTTGTCCAGAACCGTGACCTCCGCCAAAGATAGCCTATTTATAAATAGTTTTAAAATAAATTTTGTTGACTTGTTTCAAGTTAACCCCTAAACATATTTAGATCTTAAATTTATTTTCATACATTACTTAGTCCATGCCCAACAACGGAACCAATTGCAACACCACCCGCCGTGGCAGCCATTTGTCCCATGAGGCCGGGAGCACGGGGCTGCGCAGCCGGAGCAGCTGGGGCCGCACGGGGCGGTGGTGGTGCCGATCGAGGCGGTGGTGCTGCCCGCGAAGGCGTCCCCCGACCACGTCCAAATAATCCCCCTCCACCGCCGCCGCCGCCCCCACGGCCTCCAAAACCACCCCCACCACGACCTCGCAAAAGGACTGTTGTAAATTTCATAAAAATCTAAATTTATTTTGAAGTTAGATTTATGAAAACATTTTTTCAAGATTTAACGTTTTAAAACAAAATCTTTAACTTCCAGGCGTCAAATATGTATTGGAAGAGATGAAAATCAATAAAATGTTACAGAAAATTCTCTAGAATCACGTATTGGGCGGCGTCAATAGAATTGCACTATTGTACTATACAAATAACTGAACCCTACTCAAGGGTGCTATTTGTAATAAATAAATTAAGAAAACAAAATTATCGCTTAATTGAAGGGGGTCTGGAGCCAATATTAATATTGCTGGTACTGTTGCATTGCATTATCGCGACAGTTTTTCAACATGTCAAGATATCCGACGCAGTCTTCGATGACTGATGAGTTAAGAGCGCATTGAACAAATTGACCCATTTCACCTTCGCATGGTTGTTGTTGTTGAAATTGGTCAGGGGCTGCGGGTTGAGCCGCTCCGCCGGCCGCAGGTGCACCCTGGTGACTTCCTCCACCACCAAACATGGCCTATAAACATTATTTATACTTGAATTTGATAAATATTTATGTATTCGTGATCAGCCAACCAAGGCCTTTCATTTGACCCTAATTTCGTCCAATTCTAGAAAATTTTGTAATTGCCCCGTCACCATGAGGGCTTCAAAAAGACGGCCCATAACGGACACTTTACCCTTTTTGACAAAAAAAATCAGTTATGGACGACTGAATAATTACAAACTGAAAAATTGTGGCCATTTATTTCCCTTTAGGGATCTGGCACTGCAATTAACAAATATAGTCCAAAAGACACGATTTTTCCCCAAAATAAATGCATAAAACTTTGATATCGAAATAATTGGTGATTACCTGTGAGACACCGGCACCGACAACCGAACCAATAGCGACTCAAGGTCTAAAAACTGACTTGACCTTAAAACAATCTGAAAAAAAATCCGATCACAAAAATTTTCATATGAAAATATATGAAAACTACGAAGGTAAAACTGAAAAACTATTTACCTGCAGCGGCGGCAGGTGGAGCTGCTGGTCTTGGAGCTGGTGGTGGAGGTGCTGCTGATCGACGACCACCAAAACCTCGACTACCACGACCCATATTTCTACAATGAAAATATGTTAAAAATCTTAAAGATCCATCAAATAATAATAAATAAAAGTCATTCTTAGGTAATGCCACTTTTCAGACGAGACGCAGTCTGATTTTGTATAAAGTACTAACTAAATAAAAGAGCCCATCTATATGCAATGTGAATTAGTCGACCAATGAGCTCGTTTTTTAATCCAACACAAAAATTACTTTTTGGAACGAAGATTCCGGGAAAACCAAGACAGATATTGATTTTTGTTTTTTGGCATGGAACTGGAAAATGTTGGGGCTAAAATTTTGGAAAAAATTGCTGACCGGAACAGAAATCGTAAGTACCGGTAATTATCGGTTAAAGCACTAAAATTGCAATATCTCGAAAAAAATTGATAACTTTTTTTTCAATTGGAGTGATAGATGCAAAATTTTATACTGAATATATTGGATTCTTCATTATTCCCAAAAATACACCTTTTTGGACTTTAAAAATACAGGCATCTGTATTTTTTGTCCAACTTTACAGTTACATCCGGTTTTTACTTTATACCAAATCAGACGTTGCCGTAAGACAATTTTTAGAAATCTAATTGTCATTCATATTTTGTAACTTTTCAACTGAGCAGCTCTCCTTTTACTTCTAAAAATGTAGCCTAACCTAAAAAAGACCAACTTTTCTGTATTTTAGGAATATCGCTACTTTAATAAACGTTTCAAACAGGACATCAAGCATGAATAAGTAATCCAAAAATTTCACTAAATATTTACACTTTTTAAAGTCGTAACAAAACGAAAGACTCTAGGAGAAGTATTTTCGCGGTTAAAACTATTACCGGTATCATAAAATCTGGTTAGGTGGTGGTTAATAAATAAGGTCAATAAATAAGTTTATATAAAAGAAGGAAACTACCCGAACGAACCAGTCAAAATACAAACACTCAAAAAACACTAAAATACTAAGTACAGTCCCGAGCTTCTTGATGTGCACGACTGCCTTGGTGTGCACTTTTTCAGCAAAATTTACGAGATTCCTAAATTTTGTCTCACCCAAAATGTACCATTTTAATCTGAAAATCAAACCTAAAAAGTTGTCAGACAAACCAGTAAGCAAAAAAAAAAACAGAAAAAATGTACCATGATGACCGACTGCTTTGATGTGCACGGGTGTCCTGATGTGCACGTTTTTTGGAAACACAATATGCACATCAAGAAGGTCGGTACTCATATGTTTTAAAACCAGTTTCAAATAAAATTTGGTCAAATGAAACAAGTTTACGACATTGTTTTTATGCCATTTTGACCGACCGTTATGGGTGCATCCGATTCAAAGTGGAAAATCTCAATTTTGATTTTAAAAACTAGGTAAATGGGCAAATTTTAGCCGTGTCTTTTTCTAATTGATATCTAGCAGCTTTAAGACAAAAAAATAAATAATTGATGTCAGAGTGTCAAACATAAAAATACTGGTAATTTATCGATAATTTGTCATAACACTATCGCGGCACTGTTTCAACACATCCAAATATCCCATACAGTCCGAGACCTCAGCTGAGTTAAGTGCACATTGAACAAATTGGCCCATTTCGCCCTCACAGGGTTGTGGCTGAGGGGCTGAGTCATAAACACCACCACCAGCTTGACCACCAGATTGCGCTGGTGGTGCAGCTGGAGCAGCTTGGGGCTGACTGCTTCCACCACCACCGAAAATTGCCTAGTAAATTATTTAAGTAAATGATTAACTCGTACGGCGGAATTTAAGAGAAAACTTTTTCATGGACTTTTTCATTCAAAAGAATTGGTGATTACCTGTGAGACGCCGGCACCGACAACCGAACCAATTGCGACACCACCAGCAGTAGCCGCCATTTGTCCCATTAAACCAGGGCCTCTTGAAGCAGCTACGAAAAATATTGTTATTACAAGAATAAATTATTATAACGTCAAGGTTACCAAAGTAACTTGACCTTTTATACATTTACAAAAAAAACTAACCGGCAGGTGCTGGTGTGGGTGCTGGTGGAGCAGCGGCCGGTGGAGGTTTAGATGCACCTCCTCGACCAAATCCAAATCCACGACCACCTCGGGCCATTCTTTAATCTAAATATCTAGAGAAAAATTAGCAAAATTTCTAGAATTGTAAAACAGTATCGTGATTGAAGATTTTATGCACAGGACATAATACAGTCATGATTTGAAAATTTCAAATTTGAACATTGACGCGCTTTGACGTCATAATCGAAGGTAGGATTAAAAAGGTAAAATTTTAACATTTGTGTAATTGCAGAAAATCGATATTTGGAGTAAAGCCGAAAATACATTTATGAAATTCATAGTTGTTATAAAAAATTGAAGAATTAATTTTTGATTAACCAAAATTAATTACTATCAAACATTTGTATCGTTAGGTCGGAGTGAAAAAAGACATTGTTGACAAGTAAAAAAAAAGAACGATTTGAGCTAATACTAGAAATTAAGAATAATTAGTACTAGCTCAAATCGTTCTTTTTTTCATTTGTAAACAACGTCTTTTTTCACTCTGACCTATCGATATTATCGTTGTCTAAGTCGGCCTTTCCGCAAATTTCAAAATTTGAAAACAAAATCGACAAATTTGTTATCGGGTAGGGTTTGAGTTTACCGTTGGTTAAAACGGCAGAAACCGAAAATGGAGAAACCTGAAAATTTACATTACGGAAAAAAAATAAAATTTTCTAAAACTCACATATATGATGCAGTTTGATGCGTAGACTACGTTGACGGAATAACAAATTTGAAACGGAGACACGTTTTGGCGCTAGAGAGCATTTTAGAGGCCACTTTCAAGTTTATCCATTTTTGGTCACTGCCTCGTTTATTAATATAATATCAGTGTGTACCGTACGGCCTTCGGACTGTAAAGGTGGAAATAGAAGTGAATATAATGGATTTTCGCAATGTGAAAAAAATGGTTGAAGAAGGTTATAATTGGACAATGATTGCTCGTTGTTAGCGAAATATTTCTTGGTAATATTTCGACATTAAAAAAGCAAAAAGGTAAACAGTTATCCTTTTGGCAGCGCAAGAATTTAACGTCAAGTATGGTGCAGTTTTGGCTTATGTTTCAACAGATCACAAGTAAAAATGGTACTAGTTGATAAGGTATCAAAAGAGCATAGAAAGTACCTATTAGGTACCTCTTGGACCCATATAAAATAATCTGTTTTACCCAAATTGTAGAGCTCGAAAAGTTAATAAAAAGCGGAAAAATTAAATCCCGGAAATGTTTCCAGTGAGTTCTAGAATTTTTTGAAGGTCCAAAGAAAGAAGGTTTTAGATACCTTTAGGCAGTACCATAAAAATATACTAAATAAGTTTTGGAGAAACATAGGCGAATCTAGAATATAATTTTAGTGAAAATAGTGAAATTTTTAGTGTCAATGATTTTTTTTTCGGGGTCATTAATCGACTAGGAGATTTTTTCAAATACCGCTCAAAATGTTGATCTCAAAGAGTTTACTCTGTGAATTCGGTATGATTAATTATAGTCATTGTTATGAATTTTCGTCAGGATTGATCATTCGAATATTTTTCAAAGCCTATATTGAGCCGAAGATTGAGCCTTTTTGAGCAGTTTCATTTGCCAGAAGTGGAGAAATTTCGGCGGATTAACCTTTCATCAAAAAAAGAGACTGATTCAGAAGGTATGCTTATCATGTTTGAAGGAACAATTTTCAATAAATGTCAAAATATTGCACATAAATGGCCGTCGATCATTTACTAAAAATACGATTAACAATTTCGTAAATTAAGAGTTCCAAAGCGGTCCTTAGAGAACAAAATAAAAAAAAAATGTTGATATTATTTGAGATACCAAACTTCCGATTAAAGTTATCTTTTGATTTTTTTATATAAACCGCCTTACCAGTTATCTAAACAAGTGTTTTCCTCACAAACTGTTAAGATAATTCAAATTTGTTAAGATAACTGGTTAGGGCGGTTGGTAAGATAATTGGAAATTGCGATACCTTTCGGTCCAAAAAGTGTTAAGATAACTGGTTAGGGGGTATACGAAACTTCAAATTCACAGCCTAATCCACTATCTTAACAAAGTTGGGTTATTTTAAGATTTAACATGTTTTAAACAGAGGTCGACACTCGGATTCCAACCCGAATTTGAGAAAAAATTTAAATTCATTTAAATATTATTCCGACTAAAATTTGGGTAAAAACACGATTTGGAATACGATTCCGGATAAAACTCGGGAGAAACTTGGGTAAAAATTTTTAATTCGGGTAAAATGTGGGTAAATTCGGGTAAAACACACGGGTTGGAATCGGGTTGGACAACGATAATTACGACCTAGTAACCCGAACGGGTTGGTTACCGAGTTTTACCCGAAACGGGTACTCACGGGTAACTTTACCCGACTTTTACCCGCGGAATTTGGTTGGACAAGAAAAAAAATCAAAAGTGCCGACCTCTGGTTTTAAACCTGGATTTTGAATTATCTTTACAAAATTCAGTTATAACGACCCTTGAGCAAATTTAACCTCTGTAAATGATTGAATGCCACCTACGCGCAGGTTTCAAATTCAATAAGCCTATATTTGGATTTAGTAATGGTTAAAATGGGTTTCTGAGTGATTGTGGTAGAAAAAACTATCATCCGAAATCAATGCCATATACAATTTGTCCACGATTAATTTTTCACTTTTAAATCCAGCGCAAGATTTAAAACTATGTCGATTGGCCAATTTCGTGACATCACATTTTGCCCCTTACCCTTTATTAATGTTAAAAGTAAAAAAAAAAGCAAAAAAGGAAAGATTCAACTGTCTGAGGCGCGNTATCGATAATTTGTCATAACACTATCGCGGCACTGTTTCAACACATCCAAATATCCCATACAGTCCGAAACCTCAGCTGAGTTAAGTGCACATTGAACAAATTGGCCCATTTCGCCCTCACAGGGTTGTGGCTGAGGGGCTGAGTCATAAACACCACCACCAGCTTGACCACCAGATTGTGCTGGTGGTGCAGCTGGAGCAGCTTGAGGCTGACTGCTTCCGCCACCACCGAAAATTGCCTAGTAAATTATTTAAATAAATGATTAACTCGTACGGTCGAATTTAAGAGAAAACGTTTTCATGATAGGGTTTGAAATCGTTTTTCGAAGAACAAATTTTCACGAATTTTTAACGAAATTTTAACCCCTGTTAACAAGAATAAGTGAAAAACCTGACTTAATCCAGCACCAACAACGGAGCCAACTGCAACACCACCAGCAGTAGCCGCCATTTGTCCCATCAAACCGGGGCCTCTTGAAGCAGCTACGAAAAAAAAAATAGTGTTATTACAGGAATAAATTGTTATAAGGTCAAGGTCAACAGACTAATTTGACCTTTTATACATTTGTAAAACAAAACAAAAAACTAACCTGCAGGTGCTGGTGCGGGTGCTGGTGGAGCAGCGGCCGGTGGAGGTTTAGATGCACCTCCTCGACCAAATCCAAATCCACGACCACCTCGGGCCATTCTTTAATCTAAATATCTAGAGAAAAATTAGCAAAATTTCTAGAATTGTAAAACAGTATCGTGATTGAAGATTTTATGCACAGGACATAATACAGTCATGATTTGAAAATTTCAAATTTGAACATTGACGCGCTTTGACGTCATAATCGAAGGTAGGATTAAAAAGGTAAAATTTTAACATTTGTGTAATTGCAGAAAATCGATTTTTGGAGCAAAGCCGAAAACAAAATCGACAAATTTGTTATCGGGTAGGGTTTGAGTTTACCTTTTTTTTTAAACGGCAGAAACCGAAAATGGAGAAACCTGAAAATTTACATTACGGAAAAATATAATAAAATTTTCGAAAAACTCACATATATGATGCAGTTTGACGCGGAGACTACAGGGGGGTTGGTTATAAGGTCAAGGTCTAAAAAACTGAATTGACCTTATAACCAACCTGAATTTTTTTTTCCATAATAAGACCTTAGTGCTTGGAAAAAAGTTCCAAAAGACATGATTATAGAGAAAAAAAAGTGTCAAAAGACTTGATTTCTATAGAAAAAAAATGTAAAAAGACATGATTTTAAAGATTTTTTCCCAAAAAGCATGCTACTCAAAAAAACTGACTTGACCTTATAACGGCACAAATGGCTGACCTTATAACCAACACCCCTGTACCTTGATAGAATAAAAAATTATTTTTACAACGGATACACGTTTTGGCGCTAGAGAGCATTTTAGAGGCCATTTTCAAGTTTCTCCATTTTTGGTCACTGCCGCGTTTATTAATATAATATCAGTGTGTACCGTACGACTTTCGGACTGTAAAGGTGAAAATAGAAGTGAATATAATGGATTTTCGCAATGTGAAAAAAATGGTTGAAGAAGGTTATAATTGGACAATGATTGCTCGTTGTTAGCGGAATATTTCTTGGTAATATTTCGACATAAAAAAAGCAAAAAGGTAAACAGTTATCCTTTTGGCAGCGCAAGAATTTAACGTCAAGTATGGTACAGTTTTGGCTTATGTTTCAACAGATCACAAATAAAATGGTACTTGTTGATAAGGTATCAAAAGAGCCTAGGGAGGCCCTACTATGGACCTCTAGGGCCCACTTAATAAAATTTTTTTAACCAAATTGTAGAGCTCGGAAAGAAATAAACAACGTTTTTCATAACCTTTGATACCTAAGACAGGACCATAAAAATACACAAAAGAAGTTTTGCAGAAACATAGGCAAATCTAGAATATAATTTTACTGAAAATAGTGAAATTTTTAGCCTCAATGATTTTTTTCGAGGTCATTAGTCGACTAGGATTTGATTATTTTATGCGATAATTAAAAGCTAGGCCAAAATAAATTCCAGGCGACCACCCTGGTAATACGGCATGGTTAAAAAACAGGAAAAGATATGATTGTTTGCCGAATATTTTTTTTACCATATTTTTTGACAATATTTTAACATTATTTTAGAGATATTTTCAAATACCGCTCAAAATGTTGATCTCATAGAGTTTACTCTGTGAATTCGGTATGATTAATTAAAGTCATTATTATGAATTTTCGTCAGGATTGATTATTGGAATAGCTTTATCGGCACCGTCTGAATAGGTAAGGTCGTTTTTTTGTATTTAAATTTTCTTTTGTCGCGGAAGGTTAATCCGCCGAAATTTTGTGCCGTTTCATTGGTCAGAAGTGGAGAAATTTCGGCGGATTAACCTTTCACCACAAAAGAAAATAAACCGATTCAGACGGTCTCCTTATCATGTTTGAAGGAACAATTTTCAATAAATGTCAGAATATTGCACATAAATGGCCGTCGATCATTTACTGAAAATACGATTAACAATTTCGTAAATTAAGAATCCATTATCTTAACAAAGTTGGGTTATTTTAAGATTTTTTAACAAGTTTTAAACCCCGATTTTGAATTATCTTTACAAAAGTCAGTTATAACGACCCTTTTTGAGGTTGTAAATGATAGAATGCCACCTACGCGCAGGTTTCAAATTCAATAAGCCTATATTTGGATTTAGTAATGGTAGAAATGTGTTTTTGAGTGATTGTAGTAGAAAACAATTTGGTTATAAGGTCAAGGTCTTCATTCAAAAAAAAACGTAAAAAGACATGATTTAAAAAAAATTTCCCCAAAAGCATGAATCATGCTGCATGATACTCAAAAAAACTGACTTGACCTTATAACCAACCCCCTGTAATAATATTACTATTTACGTTGATTTCAAATTGAAATAGCTATTTCCCAGATTATTTGGAGGTGATTTGAAACTTATTTTTTAACACTGGTTTATGGTTAATGCTGGTTTTGAATGAATTTTTTATCAAAAAATCATTTTGTGTAATGTTGATCGCCATTGGTGTAGCTGTAGCTTCGGGGCTTTGTTATGAAATCTAAAATAGTACTTTTAGTAAATTCTTAAATTGTTAAAATTGAAGGAAAACATATACACCGGGTGCGGTGTTATCAGGCGCACAGTTATCAGGCGGGTTTTCCCGCTCGTTGAGTTATCAGGCGGGTTTTTTCCCCAAAAATCTTTTCAGTTTTCCGCGTACGCCCTGTGGAGTTATCAGGCACCCTGCGCAGTTATCAGGCACCCTACGAAATTTACTATAAATTTATTATTTTGCTCGTTATTCTCCAATTTCAACTAATACACTAAATTAAATTATTACTGGATATATGAATTATTATAGATATATGAATTATTCGTGAATTACTCGCGTGTTACGTTCTCGCATCCACAACTGTATCTAGTAATAATCATATCCGCTACAAGGTAGCGGAATTCAGCCATATACCATTTTCAGATTGAAGTTCTAATTATTCTATAATCTAAGAATGGCTTTCATGAATAGTGATACGAAAATTGTTCCCCTTTTCTTTCTCAGATATGAATCATATCATATGATACATTATGTATCATACATATCAAAGTGTATTTATAATGTTTTTTAGTTCAATTAAACAATGAGTCATATTATAGGATCTTAAAATTCCCCGTAGGTTAATAATAATAATTTGGTATTGCGAAATTCCCCGCTTGTTGTGTTATTGGGCAGGTTTGTCATTGGATAATGACAATTTGGTATTGCGAAATTCTCCGCTCGTAGTGTTATCAGGCAGTTTTTTTTGCAACTTTTTCCCCGATTCGGCCTACGCCCTGCGAAGTTATCAGGCACCCTACGGAGTTATCAGGCGGTTTGTTGGTCGCGAAACCCGCCTGATAACTCCGCACTCGGTGTATTTGACTTTATAAATGTAAAGATTAAATGCGAGTTTATAACAATTTTAATTAATTATACTCACAAGCGGATAAAAAACTAATAGAAAAAGTTCATGGGAAACAATAGTAAAATCACCCTTATTTGAAGCAACATTTTTTTTTTCTCGAAAAAAGCGACCCTTATTTGACGAAGGACAAAAGATTATTGAAGATTATCAAAAGATTTATTGTAGAATCGCGCTTTCAACATAGAAAGAAAACGGCTCGCTTAGTTTTTTTATTTTTTTTTTACTTCTCTTCCGCGTTGTTGTTCTCGTCCGTCGTCTCGGTCACGTCTTCATTGAGTAATTGCAGGTTTTGCGAAAGGCCTTCGTGTTCCAAAACTATAGCCATATTGCTACGCGGCAACGATGATTGGTCGATTACCTCTCTGGTCCGGTTTATTTCGCTGACAAGCAGTTTCTTAATCTTAAAACGGTTTTTTTGTTTTTTTAAAGTGTTATCTTACCTTTATAAACGCTCGAAAATGGTAAGATAACCCGTCAGGCCGTTAAGTTTAATAATTAGAAATCACGATATTTTGGTCAAAAAAGTGGTAAGATAACCCCACAGGTGCTGTGTAATAACAAAATTTCCAAAAAAAAACAATCTTTGTATTTGCCGGCTGCTCAGCCGATGATTCGACACCCTCTGGTGACGCGCAAGACTTGAGGAATGGCTAACAAAAATATATCATTTTAACCGGGCTATTTTCATATATTCCAACAAAAAAAAAACACTCGCTTAAAACCTCGCATAAAACCCTCGCGAAATCAACGGTGGTTGTGAATTGTTAGTCGGAAATCGGTGAACGACTTACTGTTAACTGTACACCGCACAAGATGCTCTTGGCGTATTATAAGCGATTTTTAACATGGTATGGGAGTTCAGGGTGATACGGCAGCTCTATAAGATACTGATACAGCCCCCGCGGAAGAAATTGACCCATCGGATTTGAACGAAGAAACCCTTTCATGAGTACTTTTGCGACCACACATTTAGTCGCGAATTTGATTAACTAACTTATAACGGTTTTGACAAGTATGACAAATGAAACGGTTTTCTTCAGTCACGTCATTCTCAGTCTCAAACATATTGCTCATGTTTTTTATCGCACACAGGGGGCTCCTTTTTTACAACTGAGCTGTTTTTTTACTTCGCTCGGATTTGTAACTGACAGGTTGATTCTAGAAAAAAAGAAAAAAAGACATAAACACTTACATTTTTTCGCCAACCAAGACAGAACCAGTTCGGCTTTTGAGCGGCGTTATTATATGGATATCAATGTCCAAAACGAGTGAGGCGTTTTCCTCTATAGTCCCGTTAAAATCGTTTAATTTCTGTCCGGCTTTCCTGTAATGACAGATTATAATCAATTTTGTTGCAGTTTCGTTGAGAAACTGCAACATAGCAGGAAATTCTAAAATACAATAATTCTAATCAAAATTTAAAATAAATTTTTTTTTGTAATTTAAAAACCAACCTTTGTCCGTCTTTAGCTGGTTGCAATTTGAATAACCGTCAATGGCGATCGTAGTCCGACATTTTTTGACCAAACTTTTTAGTATATCCAAGAGCGACACATCGCACATTTTGACATACAAAAATTTGAACGTTCTGTTTTCTATATTCAGCCTGGAAACCAAATTGCACAATTCTTTTATCTTCATCTCGTTTGAGACTACAAAATTATCATTGACGTCGATAGTTTGCATCAAGTTGAGAAGAAAGCATGTTTTCCTTTACCAACTTTTTCGCAAATAACGGTAATTTCGCTCTATTTAACAGCAATAATTTAATTTTGTAACTTCTGATCTATATTCATTTTATCAAAATTAACTTCTTTTTCTTATGTCGATACTTTTATACCCCCCCCCCTAATTCTAGAAAAGTAAAAAAAACACCTTTAAGCAGTGTAGGAAATGGGAACGGGATCCCGCGGGATCCCGTTTTTTTTCCCGCGTTTTCCCGCGGGAAAGGGAACGGGCGGGATTTTGTGCGCGCGGGAACGGGAGGGATTTTTTCTGAACGGGAACAATTTTCCCGCGGGAAAAATATTTTCCCGTTTTATTTTTGTTTTAACTTTGTAAGAAAACATTTTCAATTTTCCGGGAAAAAAATTTTCCGGGAAAATACGAGAAAACGCGGGATCCCGCGGGAAAGGGAACGGGAGGGAAAATTTTTGGGCGGGAAAACGCGGGATTGGGGTTTGCACGGGAACGGGAGGGAGCGGGAAAAAATTAGCTTTCCCGTTTCCTACACTGCCTTTAAGGCGTAGCACGAACCGGAACTGTGGCAATAGTATTGATGAACCCATCAATTTCTTTAAAAAGAATCGGAACTGTAGCAATAGTATTGATTAACCCATCGATTTATTTAAAAAGAGATTGCTGGTAATTTCAGCCAGTTTTGGCAACCGAAAGTTTTGTTTAAACGGCTATGTTTCCGGTTTCTTCATTTTCCCTAATAATGATTGCTTTAGAAAAAATATTTTTCTGAGTTTAGAAAAAAATTAGAGAGAAATAAATTGAACATTCAAGATTTTTGCAATTCGGTATTTATTATTTCCAAGTATGGTCAAACTGCCACTCTCAACGCTAAGCTTAGTTAAGTAAGGGTAGCGAGTAGTACTACTAGCGACCACAAGTAAGGTTTANTAATTTATATTAATAATATTACTATTTACGTTGATTTCAAATTGAACTAGCCGTTTCCCATATTATTTGGAGGTGATTTGAAACTTATTTTTTAACACTGGTTTATGGTTAATGCTGGTTTTGAATGAATTTTTATCAAAAATCATTTTGTGTAATGTTGATCGCCATTGGTGTAGCTGTAGCTTCGGGGCTTTGTTATGAAATCTAAAATAGTAGTAAAGTTTTAGTAAATTCTTAAATTGTTAAAATTGAAGGAAAACATATATTTCGAAAAATCGAAATAATTTCAAATATTTGGGATATTCCGAAATTATCAACCAATATAAATAACACATAACCTGATCTTAGCGAGTTCAGAAAATGCGGGAAATTGGTTTCATTTTTGGTAAAAAAAATATTTTTTTTGGCCATTTTATAAGAAATTAAAATTAAATTTTGTTTACGGAAAATAAAGGCCTTTTTAGGTTTCGCCCGTTTCTGTGTTCGCCCAAAGCAGTTTGTGCCATAAATCAAGCATGAATGCTTCTGAATTTTCGGAAAATTGATTGACGAAAAAAACGTCTCGTCGTGAAAATCAATGTTCATCAACAAAGTGATAAGCTTAGGTTGTATTGGTTTTGTTAATAAAATACAGTCCTTACTCATTTATCGGCCGTTTTCGGTTCTTGAAAACAGCGTCCGACAAAGAAGCATCCTCACAAAAAGGTTTTCTATTAGAATGGCCCCATTTTGGCCGAAAAAGCGTCCGAAAAAGGAGCAATCGTCCGATATATGGGCGTCCGATGAATGAGTACGGACTGTAATCTTATTGTTTCACATATATTTCGACAACATAGATTTTGTCAAATTTTGATTGAATAAAGTTTTTTGTTGAAAAAACTTCACAAAAACTCTGTTTTGTTTGGTGACAAAATCTAACACACATTTATCAAACCTGCGCTCAGAACTCGTCTATTTCTATAAATATTTGTTTCAAACAATAAAATTCACGTTTCAAAATTTGTAAACGTTAACGCACACAAAAAAAAACGTTTTCAAGGTGTAAACTTTAACGCGAATTTGCGTCTTTTTTAAACATTTACCTTGGGCGGAAGGCATGTTTTGTTGTGACATAATTTCTTTGCTTCCTTTGAGTTTTTTCTTTGTTTGTTTGTTTGTTTGTTTAGATAACCGCGAATGATCAATTTCAACACTTTTGCTGATTTTATGATCACTTTTGTCCAGTGCATCTTCGCTAAATATTTCATTTGAATTTACTCTCAAAATGGTTACACAGCCCTTTTGGCCAATACAGACACTTTTTTCTCAAAAAAATTTCCAAAAAAATTCAAAAAAAAAAAATTCAAAAAAAAAA
>SCLG01000127.1:411146-421222 GCA_004367875.1 Oikopleura albicans
TTTTTTTTTCATAAAAATTACGAGTAAGGGAAATTACAAAAAAAAAATTGTTTTTTTTTTTCAAATTAAAATTTCAAAAAATCTGACGGAAAATAAGTCTTGTTTTTCAAAATTTCCCAAAAAACGTACCTTTTTTATAAAAGTTTCGAATATAGGACATGAAGCGCAGTTTTTGGGCGATCTACTTAAATCGAATTATATTAGTTTCGTAATTATCCAAATTATCATTTTAAAGTATAGCTGGGCACGCCAAGTAATATCAACGGCTTTTGTTGTCCATGGGTTAGAAACAAATCGATTACGGTAAAGTAAGTGTTGATTACGCCGAGTACATTGCAGAGGTCGACCCAAGTAACCGTCAAAAACATCATCCCAGAACTCCGGATAAATTCGTCAAAACATCTCGCCGCTCATTTGACCAACAAATTCGCCTCTGGAAGCGCAAAATCCATCACTGGAAGGATGCAGCCTGGAAGGATCCTGAGAAGGATGACAAGTATGTAAACATCCAAATATTCTAGATTTTCCCAATGTTAGAAAGTTCAGTTACATTTTACATGTAAAATAGAAATGGGGAAATCGCGAATTTATCGAAAACATAACACCGTCGATCTGATTATTCAAAAGTTGCCAATGGAAAAAATAAAACTAAAAAAAATAAAAATAATAAGCGGCCCAAAAACCCTATTACTTTAGTTGTAACACCATACAAAAAGCCACAATTTTGAAGAAAATCGGCGTTTTTCTAGATATTTTTGGTTTCAGGACCGGATTTTTTTCAAAAAATGCATTTATTGAATAGCCGATATGATCATCCTATTCGTTAGTTGTTTTCGATTTTTTGAGTGAACCTAATAAAACTTATCATCAGTAAAAATATACCTTTTAACCCCTCGGGCCCCAAGCTAGACAAAAAGGTAAACATCGATAAAAATTTTAATGACAGCCTCAGAGGTCTTTTGAATAAAAGAAGTACAGGGGGTCTGGTTATAAGGTCACAAGGTGTGACCGTTATAAGGTCAAGTCATATTTTCTGCACTAAGGTTAAGTCATTTTTTTTCAAGATAAATCATGTCTTTTTTTCACTTTTTTTGGGTTAAATTTAGAACTCGACATCTACGTTTAGAACGACACGGGGAAAACACGGGTAATAAATTTTTTTATAGAAATCATATCATATCTTTTTGCACTTTTAGACTATAGTCTATATATACTATATAGACCTTATAACCACCCGTTGTTCAAAGATAGAAGAAAGGAGATGTGCTTAAAATCACGGCTGCAGTAGTTGTATTTTGGTGAATATCTGTAATATGTTAGATTTATCTCATTTTTCGAGTACAAAGGTTAATCCTTTTTGCTTGGGCGTGATCGTGTTAAGAATTTTGCCATTGAGCATCAACTAACCACTGCCAGATTTCAACCTAACTCAAATTCATTTTAGGATTGCCGCTGAAGAGGAAGAGTGAAGTTAAAATAAAAATATTATTTTTTTTTTGTTTCTGATTTTTTAATGTCTTTTACCTCATGTTACAGTCGCACTGCCGGAGATATCAATTATATTTTTTACAGAAATTTTGGCAGAAGTTATAAGGTCATGGGTTTGTGGCAAGAGAAGTAATTCGAATAGTTTTCATAAGCCACACACGGTAGACTTCAAAAATTTCACAATGAAATTTATTAATGCGATTTATTTCGTGATTACAGTCCTTACTTCTATTAGGGACGGTTTTGAGTCGCAGATATTACGTCCCTAATTGGGTTAGTTGCGCCATCGTGCTATTTTCGGAGACATTTTTTCGCGAAAAATTAGCCCTAATGGAAGTAAGGCCTGTATTTTAATTGAGAAAAGGGTAATTCGCGCTTCCCGTCAATACGTTTCTTGAGTTTTAAATTTTGTGCAAAAATCAGCGGAATTGTCAAACACTTGACCTTATATTCAAATCTTGTTTTTTTTTTATTTCCACCTTATTTCTGTGAGCATTCGGTTATCGAATTTCATGATATAGAGGCCCTTATCTCACCCCAGTTTCGCGGGCTGCCTTGTCCTGGAATTCGTTTCTCGGGGCTGCTTTGTCATTTGACAAACAAAAATTTTAAAACATATTTTTGTTAAGGGTCTAGATATAGACATAGAGACATGGGAAAGGAAAAGACGCACGTTAATATTGTCGTCATCGGTCACGTCGACTCTGGAAAATCGACCACGACCGGCCACTTGATCTACAAATGCGGTGGTATCGATAAGCGTACCATTGAAAAGTTCGAAAAGGAGGCCCAAGAAATGGGCAAAGGCTCCTTCAAGTACGCCTGGGTTTTGGACAAACTTAAGGCCGAACGCGAACGTGGTATCACCATTGATATTGCTTTGTGGAAGTTCGAAACCGAAAAATACTACGTCACCATTATTGATGCTCCCGGCCATCGTGATTTCATCAAAAACATGATTACTGGTAAGTTAGAGGCGAATGGACCATATAAAATATATAAATATTTTTAAATATCACTCTTAATTTAAAGTATGGTAGTATTAATCGGGCTTTTAAAATCCTAAATGTCATTTTTTTTTATAAATTAGGTCGTTTTTCCAAACATTTTTTTAATTTTTTTTTTTTTTTTTTTGTTAATTGTAATGAATTGGATTTTTCTCTTTTGGATTAAAAAAACTACCGTGTTGAACAGCTTTAACTGTCGCGGTGATGCCGAAATTGCTTTTAAAAGAACTCCACACGGTTTTTTTTTGTTTTCTAAAAAAAATCTTGTTTTCTAAAAAAAATCTTGTTTTCTAAAAAAATTCTTGTTTTCTATTTATTTTTTTTTTTTGATATCGGTTTATCTCACAAATTTTCGAAATAAACTTATGCCTTTGTCAAATTTCTGGAGTACTTATCATAACGAATTTGTTTTTTGAGTATCCCCTGATTTTTATTTCGGATTATTCAATGACCTTAACATTTCTTAAGGTACTTCCCAGGCCGATTGCGCCGTCCTCATCGTCGCCGCCGGTGTTGGTGAGTTCGAAGCCGGAATCTCCAAGAACGGCCAGACCCGTGAGCACGCCTTGTTGGCCTTCACCTTGGGAGTTAAGCAGCTCATCGTTGGTGTCAACAAGATGGACTCCACCGAGCCACCATACTCGGAGAAGCGATTCTTGGAAATTACTTCCGAAGTCCAGAGCTATGTTAAGAAGGTCGGATACAACCCAAAATCCGTTGCCTTTGTCCCAATTTCGGGATGGCACGGTGATAACATGATCGAGGACTCCTCGAACATGCCATGGTACAAGGGATGGAACAAGGAAATGAAGGAGGGTAAATTCTCCGGAAAGACCATGATTTCCGCCTTGGACGCCATTATCCCACCATCCCGCCCATCAGACAAACCACTCCGACTCCCACTCCAGGATGTCTACAAAATTGGTGGTATTGGAACTGTGCCAGTCGGCCGTGTTGAAACTGGTATCATCAAGCCAGGTAAAATTAGTGACAATTATTTCCGACCATTTTACAAAAAATACCTTTATGAGGGTCAAGTTACATAAATATGACACCATTAAGCTCAAATTACCAAAAAATGATTTTATTAGGGTAAAATCACAAGAATGCTACCAATGGTGTCTTATTACAAAAATTCACTATTAGGGTCATATTATAAAAATCCATCAATGGTGTCATGTGAAAATCCATTATTGGGGTCATATTTCAAAAAATACACTATCTAGGTCAAAATACCATCAGTGAAGATATCCATGTCTGTCCCATTTACGGTCCTTTACGGGGAATTAGGTATGCTCTCCTACGGGCCGCTATTTGTGTTTTTGTAATCATATTTTTCTAGAAAAAAAATGAAATAAAATTTTACAATAATGTCTTTTTAAGGTATGGTTGTGACCTTCGCTCCATCCCAGGTGACCACTGAAGTCAAATCAGTTGAAATGCATCACGAATCCATGTCCGAAGCTATGCCCGGTGATAACGTCGGTTTCAACGTCAAGAACGTTTCCGTTAAGGACATCCGTCGTGGAAACGTTGCCTCGGACTCCAAAAATGACCCCGCTAAGGGCGCAAAGAGCTTCTCCGCTCAGGTTATCGTCCTTAACCACCCCGGTGAAATCGGAAACGGTTACTCACCAGTTTTGGACTGCCACACCGCCCATATTGCTTGCAAATTCCAGGAACTCCTCGAGAAAATTGACAGACGTTCCGGCAAGAAAATGGAGGACTTCCCAAAGAAGGTCAAATCAGGTATGAAAAATATCTATTTAATTAAAAAGGCTTTTCAAACAAAGATTTTATACTTCCGTCACTAATGCATTCTTTGACTTTCAGTCTCATTGTAACAAAAAAATATTTGAAATTTCATAAGAAATACATGACACCATATAGGGGTCATATTTCAAGTACGTTTCTGACGCTGATTCCGAATACGGTACTCGAAATTGTAAAACACATGACAAATATATGTCACCATATTCTATGGTCCATATAGGGGTCATATTTCAAGTACGTCGTTCAAGAAAATAATACGTATCATTCGAAAGGATTTTTGACGCTGATTCCGAATACGGTACTATAAATTTTCAAAAAAGTTTAATTTTCTGTTATCTAGGTGATGCCGCTATTGTCAAGATGATCCCATCTAAGCCAATGTGCGTCGAGGCCTTCCAACAATATGCCCCACTTGGTCGTTTTGCCGTCCGCGATATGCGTCAAACTGTCGCCGTCGGTGTTATTAAATCCGTCGAAAAGGAAGAAGTCAAAGGAAAGACGACTAAATCTGCCGCCAAGAAGAAGTAAATTCTATTGCTCTGCTATTTTCGCCTTTTTTCTTCAAATATTGCCCTCTTTGATGAAATAAATACTACCTCCTGCATCTGTTTTTATTTTTACCGTTTTTTTTTGTGTCTAACTAACTGCTTTGTATTGTCTGTTCTGTAAACCCGGTTATGTTTAAGTACAATTACTGTAAGCAGCAACTTAAATGGTGATGTCATTGCTGACAAAAATAAATATACAATACAATCATTTTAATTTATCTAATTATGCCTTTGTTCAAAAAACTGCCATAATCTCTTGAAATTTAATGTTCCGGGCTTGTTAATGTGGAATTGTCTGGCCAAAATTATTTTCGGAATTCACCGTTACATAAGGAAGGTCGGAGTCCGACCGTCGGACTGTATAATATAGTGTATACCACTGCCATATATTTACTATTTAAACTTGAAATTAAAAAAAAATTTTCAAGAAATTTTTGTTTTTATATTTACAATTTCTTTTGATCAAAAATTGTCTCATAAGGGACACTGTTTTCGAAAATCCCCAGCGTTCTTAATGATACTCAGCTAGTCACATGAAAAATCGCTGCGCCGTTTCTAGACGTTCCAATTTGCGTTTTCATTTTCAAATCGAGGTACCCCGATTTTCTCCTCCCCCTCTTTCTATTTTCATGTGGCTAGCTGAGTAGTAATGCTCGTAATTAATTGAAATAAAGACAATTTATCTATTCTACCGATATAGTATTCGGTATGTCAGACTTCTTCAATGTATTTAATTTTACTGTCTTAAGTTATCTACTTACTAGGGGGAGTGTTGGTTATGATATTTTGACGGCATCGACTGAATCGGAATCATTTCTAAAATGTCGAACGGTAACTTGTCGACGTTTTACCTATCCATGATTTTGTTTTCAAAAATTGTCGACAGTTTACCCTTGATCACATTTTACCTTTATCCACTTAACCCTATTTTGTCGACAAATTACCCTTTCGACTTATAAAAAATGATTCCAATTCAGTCGGTGCCATTTTGACGACTGTAAGGTAAAGTCAGTTTTTTATGGCATGGCCCCTTATAACCAAACCCCTCCGAAAAACATGTATGCTTGTAACCAATTTACTCAAAGTTCTTCAAAAAAAAAAAAATAAAATAAATTCTGCAATTTCTTCATTCTCAATTCACACATACGGGACCTGTCTTAATTTATTTCCAATTTTAGTTGAACTCATATATCATATGATATATGTATAAGTTTTATAGAATCGAAAGTAACGGGTAATTTACGTTATATTTCAAAATTACTTTTAAAAAGTTAGCTTTTCTTGGTGCTCTCAAAATTTTCAGGGTAGCATCAAACCAAAATAACCATAAATTTGTAAGAATTATTTGTTCACAAAAGTGAAAAGTATTTATGACAGGACCCACTAGAGTATTATTTCAACGTACTCACAAGATTCAATTTTCTAGCAAAAATCGCATTACCGCATGTCCGCCGCAAAAACTACAAAAAAATCACTTGAGACTTCCAGTCAAAATTTAAATGATGCTATCATTGATGAGGAATTGATATACAAATATGAAGAAAATGTCAAAGTAAGACAAAAAAAAAAGTTTTTCTCGTGATATTAATACAGTCCTTACTTTCAATATGGACGATTTTTGTGAAAAAATGTCCCCAACAAAGTCGATAATTTATGAGGATTGACCCCAATTTTCGAGAATCAAAAACGTCCGTATTGGAACATACGACTGTATTTATAACAAAACGTGCGCCATAAAACTCATATTTTCGAACTTTTTAAAAACATCAAGATTGGCGAAAATGTTCGTATTTGGTTTTCGAAATCCAGGGAATTCTTCCTTGAATATATAAAAAGCTGTAAATAATTAAATATTTGACCAATTTTATTTATTACATTCCTTACTCCTTTTTGGGACGTTTTTTTCGGCCAAAATGGGCCATTCTAATAGAAAAAGGATCCTTTTTGTGACGATGCTCCTTTTTCGGACGCTCTTTTCCAGAACCGAAAACGTCCGAAATGGAGTAAGGACTACAGGGGGGGTTGGTTATAAGGTCAGCCATTTGTGCCGTTATAAGGTCAAGTCAGTTTTTTTGCACTAAGGTCAAGTCAGTTTTTTTCAAGATAAATCATGTCTTTTTTCATTTTTTTTTTTTTTGAGTGAAGACCTCCCCCCCAAAAAAAAAAGACCTCCCCACCAAAAATGGGGTTGGTTATAAGGTCAAGTCAGTTTTCAAAAATGCATTTAAGGTCAAGTCAGTTTTTTAGACCTTGACCTTATAACCAACCCCCCTGTATGTCAGAATTCATGATTCTAAAAAAAAGTTAACTCGTGACATTTTAATAGGCTGGCCGTGGAGACCGCCAAGTGATTGAGACTTCGCCCGATGACGAGTTAATCAAATTTACCGCCGCAAAAGTAACCGCCAAAGAAAGCCTTGCTCATTTTTACTCCCTGACAAAATAATTTCGGCTTGAAATAAAATCCTTCTTCATAGACATCATGGTTACAATTGTTTTCGGACAAAATTTTGTTCGAGAATTGAGCAAACCAATTTACATTTGTATTGTTTTTTTTTATTTTTTTTTATCAGACCTTTGAAATTCTAAAGTGAAATTATGTTTGCATTTTTTGTGTTTTTGGCATTTGCAGCAGGTAGCAGAGAAGGCCGCGATGCAAATATTCTGGATATTAAAAGGAAGCCAAATGATATAGTCGAGGACTATGCAGTTATGGTTAAATAGTACTGAATTTCATTAGTAAAAAAATTACAGTCCTTACTCCTTTTTCGGACGTTTTCGGCTCTCCAAAATAGCGTCCGAAAAAGGAGCATCGTCACAAAAAGGATCATTTTTCTATTAGATTGGCCCATTTTGGCCGAAAAGGGAGTAAGGACTGTATTGAATTTTTTTCTTACATTTTCCCCGTTATAAAATAACAATTTTTTGAAAGGCCTGACTTTCCTGAGCCCTGCTTTGGTTATACAGATCTTACTTTCAATACGGACGTTTTTTATTTTCGAAAATAGCGTGCGTATTGAGGTGAATTGTAATAAAGTGTCCATTTTTCGACAGTTTTGGGCACACTTTTTCAACAAAAAAGGGTCCGTATTGGAAGACAGAGTCCGTATTGAGAGTAATGACTGTACCTATGTTCACGGTTCGAACAGTTTTCATCTTGTCTTTTATTAAAACCCGAGTTTACGATATTTAGCTTGGCTCAAAGTCGTTGACCTTATACCCCATTTTTTCAATCGTGAAAAAAAGTTATTTTAACCGTTGTCAGAGCTAGATTTGGCGTCGATTTCTGAAATTGAATCTACAGACGCAACATCAAATAGTGGTACATTTTTCTCTAATCTTTTTCAATTTTGGAAGTTGGTGTTGATTATTGTTGTTGTACTTATTGTTACCGTTTGCCTTTGTGGTGGGGGTGGACTCTTTTGGTACGCCAAAAAGAACGACCTTAAAGCCACCGATTTAATCGACGAAGTAGGCGAGGTCATTGAGAAAGCCAAAGGAAGTTATTTTTTAGAACAAGGCTCCAAAAATGACCATATTGGGAAAACGTATTTTCGAAAGTAAGAAGCGCAAAACATTAATTCTGTTTTTCCTACTGTCATCTAGGTGGCGTATTATTAATGACAAATATAATACAGTCCTTACTCATTTATCGGACGATTGCTCCTTTTTCGACCAAAATGTGGTCATTCTAATAGAAAAATGATCTTTTTTGTGACGATGTTCCTTTTTCGGACGCTATTTTCGAGAACCGAAAACGTCCGATAAATGAGTAAGGACTGTATTAAATGTACTCATAGACGTCATATTGGGATTGTAAAATATTAAGGATTTGTTTGTTTGCGTTTATTTCGTTGCATTAAAGTACCATTTCAAATGGTCCATTTGTCTATATAGTCTAGTAAAGACACTTTACTCCCATAAAGGGCGCTCCCTTAACGGCCGTTTTTTCTGTAAGGAGTCCTTACTAAGGACTGTATATTCTATCGGAGGCGAATTAAAAAAAATAGCTATGCAAGATATCAAATCTGATTTTGATAGCGGTCGAAATGAAGCACGCGAGAAAAGAAGAGAAAAGAAACAGCCAAAAGCGTTTGGAATGAACGACATAAACAATAATAAAACTCCAACCGCAAGTTCGGGAGTTAACTGGGACACGGAAATTCAGACAAAAAATACAAAATTTCAATTTTCAAAACCAAAATTCCGCTCTACAACGTACAAACTCATTCCTGCTGACACTGACGATACGGATATGTCCGACATTCCAGCTTGTAAACCGAATAAGCTTTAAAATACATTACAAGTTGAAATCTGCACCGATTGAAGTGATACAAACTGCAATGCAGATAACGTTAAATGCGAATGAACTAGATTTTGATTTTGTTTAATTTATGACTCTTTGAATTAGTTCTCACTTTTTTGAAATAAAAAAGTCCCAAATAACACACAAATACAGTCCTTACTCTCAATATGGACGATTGCTTCCAATACGGAAACATGTCCCTAAAAGTTTTAGGCTAAAACAGTGGAAAAATGGGCACTTTCTGACAATTCCCTCCAATACGGACGCTATTTTCGAGAATCAAAAACGTCCGTGGAAGTAAGGAATGTAATACGAAAAACGTACAGAAGTGCACAGGCGTTGTAGCTTATAAAGTCTGAAAAATTCACCTTATAACCAACAATTTTTCTGTTCTTGTAGAAAAAACTTCAAAAAGACAGGATTTAGCGGTCAAGGCGGCTGACCGCATAACGAACAACGCCTGTAGGAAAAGTGAAAACTAATTCGTTTGTATTCAAAATCCACTTTATTCACATTGGACATTACGGCAAATGTACTTTGGAAAAACTCACACGGTACCATTCAAATCCCAGATTTAACTGCTTGGAAAAAGTGCACTGCCTGCAAGATGTTTTTTTCAAAAATAAAACTTTTTTGACACAATTTGCTGAAATTTTTTATTGCAAAAGAGAGTGGCAGGTTGACGAAGATCGTTTGACGCTAATCTAGATATGGACAGTTGAAAATCTAATATTTTTTTACACTCGTCTTCCCGAAAAAGAGGATTCGCTCAGTCGCGTTGTATCGGATATAATCTTGAGTTTGTCATCAATTCTTGACACCACAAAATGTTGGTTGAAGTTTTTGAAGGAAGCCGTTGTCCCATATTTGACCGTACCGGATATACCAATCAGAAATGATGTTTTTTCGTCGGTCATTGAGGGATCAACCGGTTGAACATCTAGTGCGTCAATA
>SCLG01000127.1:439700-465570 GCA_004367875.1 Oikopleura albicans
CAGGTAATGCCGGGTGAAATTCTAAAATTTCTAGATTTTTCGACTTTAATCGTCACATGTCTACTTGACAATGACACTAGAAATTCGGACAAGTATCTTAGTGGGGCTTCAAAAGGAGACTAAATAGGGTCTTTCCCACTCTTTAAGGTTGTTGTGTCGTTAGGATCCCTCTTGAACTTGACGGTTTTTGCGGGTTTCGACGTGGTTCATTCAAGTTTAACTCCTTTATTTCTCATGTCCCACAGCGGCAACAGTGGCTTTTTCAACAGTCAACTAGGACTCTTATGTGGTTATATAAATCAGTAATAATTCTTTGATTTTCAAAATAATCTTTTAAACTCAGTAATACGGTACACGCCCTGTGCCCAAAGGCGCAGATTTTTCCTGTTTGAAAAAGCAATTACGAAATTATACCTCAGACAAAATTAAATTTATAAACGAAATTATAAAAAAACAGCTCACTTATAATTCTTATATACAGTCCTGTCGCCTTTTTATTGACACTTTTGCATGACTCATAGGGCCTAAAATCTGTCAAGATATGGGAACATTTTCGAAATTAAGGGCAGAAATAGCCCACTTACACGCGTCATCATGACTCATCGGGCCAAAATCTGTCAAGAAACGGGGTTTTTATCAAGAAAAAGCCGATAGGACTGTACAGCCCAACACGTCTTCTTATGCAATTTTCTACTCGTCGTTTTACAGGAATTTCCGCCGTCTTTTCTGCCGCATTTTCTAGATAGTCAATTTTTTGACGTGCGGAAAAAAACTCAAGTTTGGCTATCTAGAAAATACGAAAAAACAAACGGCGGAAATTCATGTAAAACGCTGAGTAGCACATTTAAAACAAAATTTCTGAAATTATGAATTAGATATGGCAAAAAAAAAGGTTCTATTACTTGCCCTTTCAGAAATTATAAAACGACAAAAGTGTAATTCGGTGAGCGTGTGTCTAATAATTCCAATAAGTATGCCATCTTTATGGCTCTCTGGCGCCAAAGATGGATCTTTGACGTCACGGGTACTGTCGGTTGTAACAGTATAAGAATTATAAAAGACAGTATTGATTATCAAGTGATAAGCTACGTGAGAAAAGGGAAATATGGAATTTCAAACAGAAACTGATCAATCATAAACTAAACGGGTGCGAGAATTTTGAATACTCGGAAAAGGCTGTTTTGATCAAGCGGGTAAAAAATCACTTCTGCATAATGATGCGCGTGACATATTTTGCCAAAAACAAAAGAGGCCAATTTTTGGTGCAATCGGAAGACTTTGTTCTATTTGTTCCATTTATAAAAAAAAGCGTACGAATCAATTGCGGTAGTTTTTTTATTAATATCACTCAAAAACCCTATCATGCGAAACGGGTTGGCCATTAGGGTTTATTGATCACAAAAAAATCATTTAGTTTTTTTGATTGTTTTATTCTCGCCTACCATGACCGGAAAAGGAGCGGAGAATTCGGATCATTTTTTGATCTTAATTTTTTTTATTAAAATTCTATTTAATATTTCGGCGCCATAGAAAAGAGATATTTTGATTTCTTTTCCTTCGAAAAAAAAAATAATACTAAATTTTGAGTAGTGGTTATAAGACCTAGCATTGTGTCCATTATAAGGTCAACGCGACCTTATAACCAACCCCCTGAAAACACGTATTTAACCCCTAAAACAGGTATGCTACTATTGACAATTGCCTAGGAAAGAGGGATCTGGTTATAAGGTCAAGTCAGTTTTTTTCAAGATAAATCTTGTCTTTTTCCATTTTTTTGGGTGAAGGCCTTTCCCCCGCTCACCACATTTTTTCGGTAAAATCATATCTTTTCCAAAAATTGTGTTTTCAATAGGCTATTTTTTAATGGTTATAAAACTCAGTTTTTCAGGATTTGACCTTATAACCAGACCACCCTGCATTAAGAGGCTAAACATGTTTTTCAATATTTATGATAATTGTATTATATTCATGACCGGAAAGTAAGTGTAACATTCGGACATTGTTTCCTTTTTTTTGAAGATTTTGAAACATTTATTTGATTAGGAAACGTTTGAATGAGTTTGTTTGGCCTTGACTATTTTGTGTATCTGTTTTACTAAGGATTTTAAATATGTTCAAGCCAAATAAGCATACGGAAATTCAACATATGGAAACTCAATATTCTGATTATGCAGGTTTTTTTTATGATTCGAAATTCAGGGACGTCATTGAGGCCGTACACGGCTGTATAGCCTTTTCAGCATTTTATAATAGGGCTAATATGAAGAAGGGTGATTCGTTTAAATTTAGATATGTGAATTACTGAATGGATGTACAGCAAAATTCAAGAAATGCTCATCCATTTGTAACCGACGTGTTTGGTACAAAACACAGTTGAGATAAAAGTACATTTTTAATAAAAAAATGTACTACAAAAACTTGCATTTTTCTTCATTGTATTTTGTACCACTTAAGTCGGTGCTACGTAAATGTATATTTTTGATTTTGTATTTTTGGAATAATTTACGAAAAATATATTTACGTCTAAAATATCTACTAATTCGATTTAAGTTTATAGTATATTTATATATAAACTGTCGGCGGATTACACTTTCCCCAAAAAACCGATTATCCGGATTCCGACGGTGCAACTTTGTTCATATTGTACGTTATAGTGCAATTCAGGTCTCCAAAAGCTAGTTTTTTTTCTAAATATTACGGGCTGACATTATTTCTCGTAAAATTCATAAGTTTATCGTAAAGCCATCGAGAAATAATTAATGTCACACAACGGCATAGTGGGGTAAAAATCAAAGGATATCCGCTCAAACTGATTTTAAGCTCGATAAAGTACTTATTTTACACCCCAACATCAAACATGTTTTTTTTTATCAATATTCATAATCGCATTTTTCAAAACGTCAAATTTCGTTACATGTTTAACTGTCAAAATGACATGAAACTGACACGTATCTTTTGTGGCGAATTCATATGTTTAGTAATTTTATTACACAAAAGTCGACAAATTGAAGTTCGGGATTTTTCCCGGGAAAATTGTTTTCTATGATACCGCAAAATCAACACAAAATGTGATTAAAATGACTGGAAAAATTGATTGTCTGTAAGTTTAATTGGTATGAAGTACAAAGTTAATAACGTCGAATATTAATACCTTATTTAACAAGCGACCCTTATTTGGCGATCCCCTGTAGTCCAAAAAAAGTTCGACAAATTCAGCCTTCTTCCGATTCTCGTGTATTATTATAAAACACTACAGGTGGGTTGGTTATAAGGTCAGCCATTTGTACCGTGATTAAATCAAGTCATTTTTTTTGCACTAAGGTCAAATCAGTTTTTTAGACCTTGACCTTAAAACCAACCCCATGTAGTCATTTTGTATTTTTTACCAATTTACAGACACCGTCGGAATCTGGATAATGTGGTTTCTGAAGAAAGGGTAATCCGTATATATTTAAGTATATAAATTGTCGGCGGATTACCCTTTCTCCAGAAATCAAATGTAATCCTGATTCCGACGGTACCCAATTCAAACTGTGCTTAGATTTCGATCCAAGCTCGATTTTAATTCCGGAAACGATTTTCCGATTCCGGAAGTCGGTTTTTTAAAACACTTAATTGTCAAAAGAAAAAAATTCTGAAATGAAACTCGCGACACATTTTAGAATGTTTTATTGATGCATTTATGTTTTTAGATTATATAAAAATCTGTCATCCATAACGGCTTACTTATTACTAATAAGTTATTAGTGTTTATCGATTCGTCAAACAAAACAAAAAACAAAACAAAAAAAAATGTTTAACATATTCCCACAATCCCCCCCATACAATGACCGGAAAATATAATTTGCGTTTTTAATTGATCAATAAAAAAAAACAGAGAAAAAAAAACTAGACTCCTGCTTAGGTGAACCAATTAGCATTTTTAATTGGGTTACCCAAACAATTCCTACTGGTACTTTCTGATGTTTTTACCCAGAGGTTTCTCCTCCATATTCGTCGCCCACAAATTTCCTTTTCATAAACCATACCCTATTAAAAAACTGAACAAAAAATAGCAAAAATGTTAAAAAAAAAAATAAGTGGACGTTGTATTTCAATGATTGGACGGCAGTGATGGTTCGTTCTATCCTTACTTTCCGCGCCCTCTCGCCAAAATTTGAACCAAACTCGGCATCAAAAACCGCCGAAAAACGGCGTTTTCTCCTTTCTTCAAATTCGGAATTTCCAAAATCGACGCCTAAGTTGACCTACATATTGGTATGAAAAGCGTCAGGCGTGGAATGTTAGCGTTTGTAGTGCAGCAGTGAAAAGTTGCGGGCGCGGTGAGTCATTGTTTGGCGCGGGCGAACAACAGTTAAGGGTGTGCGGCCAATGGTAGTTAACTTACTCGCGTTTTGTTGGGAGCACGTGAAGTAGTCTGCAGCCATACAGGGGGCGGTTTTGGTTTGGTGCGCGCAATTTAAAACGCGGGCGAATCGTAGCAAAAAAGGCCCGAGCGGAGAAATCGTGCGGGTCGTCTCGCTCGCCATTTTGCCTACTTGCTGCCTTCAAAAAAAAAAAATAAAAAAAAGCTTTCGTCCGCACCGCTCCTATAGAGGGCGAGAAAGACTACGCTCAGAAAAGAAAAAAAAAATAATAAAACAATTCTTCCAGTTTTTTTTTATTCTTTCTTGAAAACGAAAATATTATTAACTTTATATTTTTATTTTTTGGGAAACATTTTTACTTTTGTAAAAACGTTATTTGGTATATCTGACTCAGAGACCCCGTGGAGCCCATCAGCCTTTGGTAAGTTGAAATAAGTGAAGAAAAACATGAATCATTTTTTTATCCTTAATTATCAAGACAACGAAAATATAGTTTTTTTTTTATGAAAACTTTTTTTGCTTTTTTAGCCAATTGAAACCAGAGATATTTTGACGTTTCGACCGACACGTAGGACGGCGGTTAAAGGAGTTCTAGTTTTTACCGGTAAATGTTATGCGCTGGTTTTTGTCGGTGAAAGGTGGGGGGACGATTTGGGACAAAAAAATTGCGGAGTTTATTAGTGAAAAGTGCGGAATTGAGGGTAGATTTTGAAGAAAGTTTAGTTTTTTTAGCCGTTATCACGTAGTTGCCATGCCCGCGCTATGATGCCCGCTCAAATTCGAGACCATCAGCTCACTTGTGAGAATAAATACATCACTTTTTAAATATAAAAAAGCATATATTGATAGCATATAAATATTATCGACCGGGATCCAAATATCAGAGATTTCAGACCAAACGACTCCGAAAACTAACTGACATCACACGTTTTGGGGGTATTAATTTTCTCGTATCAATTTCGTCATACGGTTGGGTTACATCCCTTGTATAATATTTGTCCAAATGAAAACGCGAGATATAATATTAGAAAACTATATGAGCTTTTTTTAGACACTTTTTTTTTAACATTTTTTGAAATAAACAAGTCAAGGGGCCAGTCATAATTATAATTGAATTTTGGAACGTTCAGATATTTGTATACTTTTTGGAATGTAGAATTTTAATTTATGAAAAGCCGAGAGATATTTATGGCGAAAAAAATTATGTTTTTTTCTTTGGTTTTCTCAAAAATATCGATTATGTAGCTGATTTCCACATTCCCCCCGATTTTTTTGCTGCGATAAATAACGGACCCCAAGGCAGGTCAGGGCCGAGGCAGCTTTGGACTTATCCTCATGCATCACACCAGACCTTAAGTTTTTAATTTCATCTGTATTTTAATACGACAGAGATACACTTTCTTGAAATATTTTTTTTTTTGATATTTTTTTAATACTGTGTCAATAGAGAGAGGCAGCGCGGAAAGAACACAAAAAAAAATCTGGAAGAATTGGAAGGCGATTTTTGACGTGCTAACATTGGCGAATTGACAAGTATTTTTTTTAATGTCCTTTTCTCGTAATATTTTTTTATTTACATGAGGAATTCGTAAAGACATTAACCAAATTTAATTTGGTGTTTTTTTTGTTTGGAAGATTTTTTGTATGCGTAATAAAAGCTTGGTTTAAAATGCGATTCATACTGAAAGGGCACCGATTGAATTGGTACAAATAGAAACTGGAAAACCTCCGTGTAAATATTGCAGAACCAATACAGATGTTAAATTTAAAAAATATCCCAGAATTGAATTTTTAATTTCCAAGAATAGCAGCTGCTCTATTCAAGGGGGTCTCACATTAAGGGACGGTTTGCTATTTTTGACCCAAGTGCACCTTTGTCCCTTAATTTTAATTTTGTCCCTTAATTTGAACTTTTTGACCCTTTTTTAGAATAAAAGCGGCCCTTAATTTGAATCTTTTTGGTAAAAGTGTCCCTTAATTTGGTGTATCTTAATTTGAGACCCCCTTTATATATTTAATTCAAATGTTTTTTCCCTTTTTTATTGTCCCATCTTTTTGGTCCCTGTCCCCGTCAATATTCCAGTCCCGATTTTTTTTTTTTGCTATTTTCCGAACTCCCTATGCCCTAAGCCTTCAATTTCCAGGGTCTATTGGCCAAAAACCTTGAAGTTGAACTCTTGATTTGACCTAAACAAACAAATAAGGCGCAATATTTTAGAAATTTGCTCACTGAGTCAATTTTAGATTTTTTTTTCCATAAACTTGTTTAATCTTCTTGGTATATACTGTAGAAACGGAATTTTAGTAGTGTTCTGGTAATATTTAAGATTTTCTGTCAGTTTCAAGCATATTCGTATTTAATATGTTAAATTGTATTTGAATATGTTTAAAAAAACTTTTTTTCAGTAGATTACTAGCCACCGAAATATTTTGGAATTTTGTACTTTAAGCTGGGTCATTTGGCTGACCTTCATTGTAAAATACTTTTTTTGTGGGTCTATTGAAGAAAAGTCAACATTTTCAATATTTTGTATTTTAAATGTAAATCTAAAGCTAAACCCTGTCCAGAGTTTTTGTCACTTTTTTCGCCACTTTATTCATAAACTGGGACAGACGGGCACCCGGCTATTTCGGATTTTTCGACGAATTTTTCACTCTGGGAAATTTCATCTGTACTGATTTAGGATACTTTTTGTCAATTTTTTTTTGACGAAATACCACTTGTAGGAAACTTCCGTCCCGATAAATGTTGTGCAAATATAAGGGGTCCCAAATGGGCGCCATGACTGTATGATTTCGAAATGATTGTTATGAGCTGACCCCTATTTAAAGCCCTCAACTTGAGGGTTTCCATTTTAGAAATTTCATTGTTATTTTCATGCCCAAATTTATTTTTCAAGTGTGTAATACTTAAAAAATAGGTTTTTTTTCAAATTCATATTGAAAAGTATAATTTGAAATGAATTTGGCAAATTCTTCATTTTAGGATTAAATTTTATTGTCGAAATGTGAACCATTATTTAAGGTACCTTTTAAGGGCTCCTTTGTGATGTTAATTGGCTCTACACTTCTACTTGAAGCCCTAGGGTCAACAAAAATCCGGCTAATTTTGATTTTTGTTGTATTTTTTTATTGTTCGGAGTCGAATCTTCCACGATTGTTTGTTGTTTTAGTCTTTTTAAAATATACAACAAATGTGTGTAGATGTGAAGCATTTTGGCGGCGATTTTTCACGTTTTTTTCGCATATTTTTTTGGAATCTATTGTTGGCATTGAATCAAGGACTATAAAAAAATTAGTTAAATTTTTAAAACGATTACAGTCCTTACTCTGACTAGGGATGTGTTTTATTATCATTAGTACTACTAATTTAGTAGCGTTATTTTTAAAGTGAGCGGTGTTATAGTGGTCATTTTCCGGGAAAATGTATTTACTCGCAGTACTCACTATACACATTTTAATGGAACAGTAGATGTCATTTACAGTCCTTACTCCTTTTTGGGACGGTTTTTCGGCCAAAATTTGGCCATTTTAATAAAAAAAAAATGATCCTTTTTGTGACGATGCCCGAAAGGAGTAAGGACTGTAATTATTCTTTTGAAAATGAATTTGTGTGTGTTTTTCGATATGTTTTTATTATAGAAGGTCTGGTTTGAAATTTAATTAGGAAAAAGGGGCGGTTTTCATTACGTACAACCGGTAGAAATTTTATTCTTGTATACAATTTCGTCGGCGTTTTTTTTAAATATTTGAAGCGTTTTGGCGGCGTTTTGGCCAGATCTTTTCGCATATTTTTTTTCATATGTTTTAAATCTTGAGATTATTATTGGCATTGACCCAAGGACCACCAAAGATAGTGAAAATCAAACTGCGCAATTTTTCACGCGGAAAGTACTTACTAATGAGCAAGACCTTACCGGAGGGATTTTTTGAGTTTTTTTTTCGATAAGAGTTGCCAACCGGAACGAATATCCTCAAGTTTAAAATAGAATTACCAAATACAAATTGGAATTTTTAACGTCCTCATTTTCTTGGGAAAAAACTTTACAGTCCGTACTTTCACTTAGGGACGCTTTTGCCGTCCCTAATGGAAGCAAAAACGATAATGAACTTATTTTATGTTGATAATTTCTGACAAAATATATTGTGCCAATTGTCACCTTTTCCATCAATTTGTTCGAAGCATTTATTTTCTAATTTTACTAGTAGTTTTTTATGTTTATCGCTGAATAATTTACAGAAATTTGTTACGCTTCGGTCATCAGTATAATTTACACATATACATATTTATGGTAATATTTTATTTTTCATTACACCTTGTTTCCCCTTTATGAAAGCAATTTTGAGAAATGTGTTTTTTAATTTAATTTCCATTTAGTCTTATTTCAAGATAGAACGAATTTTACTATTGATTGTTAGCGATGGAAATATCGCAGATTCGTATTCTAGAAAATTGTACCGGATATCGCAGCCAATATGAGCGGGTTGGAGACTTTTCAAGGAGATTTTTTTTAGATTGTTGAAATCATCGCCCTTATTTTGAGGAACGGTCCTGTAGTTGCCCAATTTTGAGGTTTTTGAATAATTTTGTCTTTAAAAAAGCGCTAGCAAACGTTGCTGTTTATGTTTGTTTTGCATTTTTTGTGCAATCAACCGACTGTTGCCAACATCTGATTTTGATACGTTGCGATTAAAGTGTAATTCGCCAAATGGGAATATTTTTGTCGGATCCACCTGTACGAGTTTCGCATAAGATAAGATAACTCTTATATCTTTTTAGGCCACTTTTTTTCTCATGTGGGAAAGAGATTGGGATTAGAAATAAAAAATAAAAAAATAAAGTCCGCGTTCGTTTGATCGCTTTGAAAACCGGACTTATTTTCAAGTTCCTTTCTTCCTTACAAAAGAAACGATAATTTATTCTTTTCGTAATATTTTGCGCCCGCCGCGCGCGTCCGAGTTCAAAAATTATTTGAGGTGCGCAAAAAAAGAACGCATCCGAGCGTTAAAATTCATTTTTTAAACCGCACTTAAATAATGCTAAAATATCAAACAGGGGGCGAGGGCCCATTTATCGATTAACACTAAACTTTCCCAGACGACAATTTTTTTTTGTTGGTTTTTCAACCCCGATCGATGCCCGTTCGGATTTTGGCTAGTTTTTTGGCGACTTGAAAAGCCGAATATGTCGAATAAATCTTCCGTTTCTTATTATATTTTTTATAAAACAAAAGATCATCTCAATGTGAGAGTTCTTACATTCTAAATCGATAAAAAGAAAAAAAAATCTAACGCCATTTCCGACTCGCAGATTAAACACCGGCGGCTTTTCATATAAAAAACTAAGTGGATAACTTTTTTTTATTTTACTAATTTTAGTTTTGTAGCCAAAAAAGTTTTTTTTTTGTCATTTGATTGATCATCAGTGAATAATTTTCCCTTGAGAACAAAAAAGTCTATCGGATTCCGAATATCTTGAAAACTTGTTAAACTAACATCTGAAAAGTACTCTTTGTTGTAATTTTCTTTTTGTTTTGTTTCCAAGAAAAAAAAGTTCAAACAAGTTAGAATTTTGTAATTTCTAGAATGAATATCACGTGACTCCCAGTGACTTGAGAACTACCGAACGGTTTTGACTTTTTGGTTCCTAAATGTGTTATTAATGGTTGTTACGACTGTTTAACTTGTATTTGAATATTTCTTAAATTTTGCGTTTACTACAGTACAGAATTCACCTAAAGATTCTTCTGATCGTATGCGGTATAATTGATGTTTTTCAGAAGTTTTATTGATTTTCGAATTCGGAATTTCTAGAAAAAAAGGAATTACGTATCGTGTGTCAAAGCTCAAAATTTACCACTATTTATTCTAGAAATGAATTGGTTAATTTCTAAAATGAATAGCGGTTAATTAAAAAAAACAAATAATTAATTTCTAGAATAAATAGCGGTAAATTTGGAGCTTTGACACACGATATCGCGGATATTTTTCTTTCAATCTAGAAATACTAACTTCGAAATTCAGTAAAGCTGCAATTTTCACCGCGTACAACCAGTAGAATTTCAATATACACTCCCTGAGGGTTTATGTGACCGGGGTTTATGTGACCAAAAAGCCCCGATGATTGGTTTATGTGACCACTTTTTGAGGAAAAGTTTTCCATCGAATCCCGCCCACACATGAGGGTTTATGTGACCACTGAATAATTTTTTCTCTCAGATAAGTTGGGAACTTCTTCGTATATCTTCAAAATATCTTTTTTGTGTCAACCCACAAGTGATAAATAAAGTTTTTCTCTTTTTTTTTGCCCTTTTGAATTAATTTTACTTTCAACAAGAACAAGTTATACAGTTTATGCACCGAAATTTGATACAAGTCTATAACGCGCCCGACCGTGGGTTTATGTGACCAAAAAAATTTCATTAAAGTTTTCCGCCTACGCCTGAGGGTTTATCTGACCAATTTTGGTTTATGTGACCACTTTTCAGGTCGCGAAATGGTCACATAAACCCTCAGGGAGTGTATTGTTAATTCATTTTTTAAATCTACAGTTTTACGAGCATCACAAAGCCACAATTTAAGAATATNCACACGATATCGCGGATATTTTTCTTTCAATCTAGAAATACTAACTTCGAAATTCAGTAAAGCTGCAATTTTCACCGCGTACAACCAGTAGAATTTCAATATATTGTTAATTCATTTTTTAAATCTACAGTTTTACGAGCATCACAAAGCCACAATTTAAGAATATTGAGTATTTGTTGTTAAAAATATGAAAATCTTATTTGTGTTAAAATTCACGCTGCATGAAATATGGACTAAATGCTGCCTTAAATCTAAAATAATTATTTTTAGAACAAAATTGCGTTGGTCAATGTCAACACGTCGTCATGCGTAAGTACCAATTATTTATAAAAAAATTACAATTAGGAGAAAACCGCACATTGGGGTTTCGTTGTGATATTTTCACGTCAATTGTCAAAAAAAAAAAAAAATGCCGAAAATATATTTTTATTAAACGTTGTTTGCTATTCTATCGGGCCTTAAATTTGCATTTTAATAATTTCAATTTGAAATAAAAAAAATGATGTAAATTATGATTTTTTGGAGGTAAGATAGAAACAAATCTGCCAAATTTTGACGGTTTCGAATTCAAAAACGTGTAAAAATGTAAATATGAATAAATTAATGCTAGAATTAGGGCATAAACGGGAACTAATCGAAATAAAATAACATTTTCATTATGAATTTCCTCATCTCGGGATACAGAGAGGGGGAGGTTGGTTATAAGGTCAGCCATTTGTACCGTTATAAGGTCGAGTTCTGCCTCCCCGCTGGCTATATTTGGGTGGTTATAAGGTCAAGTCAGTTTTTTAATGCATTTATGGTTTTTTAGACCTTGACCTTATAACCAACCCAACTGTAGTTTAAATGTCATAATGATCCACGATTAAATGTAAGGGACCGGTTAGTTTTTGACAAAGGCAGGTTTTGACAAGGGCAAAAATGAGGGTTTTGAAAAAAATAATAAAAATAAGTTTTTTCTTGCAATTGTTTGCATCTTTGGAAGCGAACTGACTTCTGCGGTGATAATAATGTCATATACAGAGGGGTTGCCCAGTCAAGGCTGGTCAAGAAAGGGTAGGTTTTTTTGGAAGACGGAAAATAACGTGCCCAAAAGATAAGGAAGTTTAACAATTATTTTGTCATGGGTTGATTTGATTTATATTTTTAAACTAAAGGACACATTAGCATGTGATATTTCTAAAATGAAACCAAACGAATTATTGGTTAAATATGCCGGTTTAAACTTGAATCAAATTCATATATTACACCTCAAAATGCAATATAAGGTCATTGTTTATGAAGAATTTTGATAAGTTAAAGATCGAAAATAAACTAAAACACAACATAAACAGGTAGCCCCTAAATCGCGGCGTATTTTGGAAGTCAAAAATGTCATGAAAGTTTACGGCCAGTGTACCTTTTTGTGACAAGTGCTCAATAAAATGTCATAAAAGTTTGGTTTAAGTGTGAGCTTATTAAAGCTTTAATATTTTTTGCCCCCGATTTGTTCATCAAAAATGTTTGAAACATGTTTTTTATCAGTTTGTTTACAGAAAAAAGTAATTTATGACATAATAATTCATGTTCGTCTTACTTTTAACGTCATTTAACTCTCAGGGCAACGCTGGATATAATATTTGTGACATGAAATCTACTATTTGGAATTTTTGAAAGAAAAACATAAGGTCTCTGCTCAAAGCCCTATTTTGTACAAATTTGATAAAAAAAAAAATACCGAATATTTCAACTTCAGTACCCTTAAAAACCTCACGATGGTTTTTATGCCACGAAGTTTATATTTTTTACATTTGTTTTTTTTAAGATTTGTTCCAAAAACCCAGAAAAATGGTTCGATCTTTTCATTTTCATATAAGTTTGTTTATAGAGGACGTGATAATTGACGAATAACAACAAACGAAATTTTATTTTCCCACCCCTTATTATTTAAAAATGAATTATTTGAAATTTACCAGTTGTGTTACGACCTAATATGAATAAGATACTAACATAAAATAGAGTAACAAAAGGTTTTTTGGAATTATAATTAAATTCGTACTGTAATTGATAAAAGCGTCACCTTAAGAGTGGGAAACACCCTACCAATAATATTATCTTATTTTTTTTCGTTTTCATGCCTTTTTTGAGAAAACAGGGTATTTCCCACTTTTAAAACTTTGAAATAAAAAAAAACGATTAAATATTGAACTACAGAAATTGTAAGTCTTGAATTCCTAATTGTAAAGATAATTTGGAAATAACTTTGCGGCATTTCCTTATTCTGATCAAAGAGAAGATTATGTAGTACTTTCTGAAAACAAAAAAGGTTTTTTACAAAACACAGACACAGTCTTACTTCGTATAAAGTACAAACTAATTACAGTCCTTACTCCTTTTTGGGACGTTTTGGGTTCTAAATCATAGCGTCCGAAAAAAGGAGCATCGTCACAAAAAGGATAATTTTTGTATTAGAATGGCCCCATTTTGGCCGAAAAAGCGTCCCAAAAAGGAGTAAGGACTGTACTTCTGATATGATCGCCAAAATACCTTTCACCTTTTTGATAAGTGGGACTAACATAACTGGTTAGGGTCGTATATTCGTTTTTGATGTTTTTCAGTAGGCAGCCCATTTTGGGCTTATATTATGAATCATAATTTATGATATAAACTCCGATAGATTTCGGACACGGTACTAAATGTAACCAGGTCCAGTACATGCATATTATATGCAGCATATAAAAGTAAATTAAAACTTCTGAAAAACATGTTTTCAGATGTCTATTTTCTGTCCCTCGGCGAGTGACGGTTAATTTATCATATGATTCAATTTAGTTCTTTTTGTATATCAAAGGTTAAAGAATAAATAGTAAGACGAAAAAAAGATAAAATGTACGATTCGGCTAGATATACCGTACATTACTTTTTTATGCCCGAAGCTAAAAAAAACTTGATGTTTAATAAAAAAAAAACTCACAAAAGCGCAAAAAGCATGTGTGCAGTAGCTCTTTCAAAAAATGGTTCGGTCCCAACTATAATACGCGCGGTTAAGATTTGAAAATAAATTATGCCGAGGACGAAACAAAAAATGTTCCATGTCAGGCCTTTTAAGAATTAGTACCCTACATGGAAACATTACTGTTTTTTTATTATTCGAATAATTCTTTTAGTAATCGGCTTATAGTAAATTATGTCAAGGTCAAGTTCTTTAACTCAAGTCCATTTTTTTGCTGACTTCATAAAAAAATGCTTTGATAGGATTTCCGTAAGTTATTTTATTACAATTGGAGAATATTTTATTTATTATTTTATTTAATAAGCTTAAAAATGTATAAAACTTGGAAATACGGTTATTTTCATGTTGTTTAATGTCCTAACATGACGACGCCGCGGTTAACCGGCAAGGAATTTGACCAGATAAACGAAGTTCATTCGAACAATACCGGTATACACTATATGATGTGAATAAGTGAACTTGGTGCTCCATTTTGAGTCCGCCCACGCGTTTTTCCCAAAAATTCCAATATTTCAAAATGAGTGGGCGGACCAAAAATGGGAACAATATTGAACTATCATCTCACATAATACAATTTACTGTGATTTATATTCACCCTCTACGCAGTTATCTGACCACTTTCAACATAATAAATGGCCCTGAAACTGCGCAGGATGCCCGCTATCAGCGCAATGCAATCTGAATAATTTTTGATAATAAAAAACGGCTCGATAGCTGCACAGGGTCTGTATTCCGCCTTTAATCATACATATTGCCTTTAAATATTAATATCTTACTCCTGTTTGGGACGATTGCTCCTTTTTTTGGACGCTTTTTCGGCCAAAACGGGGCCATTCTAGAGAAATGACCGTTTTTGTGACGATGCTCCTTTTTCGGACGCTATTTTCGAGAACCGAAAACGTCTCAAAAAGAAGTAAGGACTCTAATATATTTTTTTGGAAATAAATCTTCCCACGAGTCAAAAAGTTGATGAATGTTATAATAATTTCGGAGATTTAGTCATCAAAATGTCATGAAAAAAAAGAAATAGTAAAAATTGTACCTAAGTCCTAAATTGATGTCTTACGCTATTTTTTTTTTGTAATTCTGCCCGCAGCAAAAATGTTGGACGTTTAATACGAAAAGTAAAAAAAAAGCAACGAGAAAAAAAAGCGTGTGTGCATTAGTCTAAAATGGTTCGGTCTTAGTAAAAATGTGCGCATTTGAAATTGCGCGCCCCTATTCTTCACATGACGTTAATATTTAATCTTCGTTTGGCTTTAAGGACGTCACGTGCCGAGAGCCGTGGGGAAATACAGACCGCACCAAATATGAAACTACCACATAGAGCTGGAGAAGGCCAGATACTAAAGGTTCTAGCTTTTTCAGCTATTCGACCCAAGAATTTTTTTTTGCGCTAAATATTCCCACATATTGATACCCTTTATTGCGCCATAATCGGTGCTTTTATTTGTGTTGTGTATTGAACACAATTTTACTACACCTAAAAAAAAATATTCTCTAAAAAAACTACATACAGAAGTAGTTACACTGTAACCCGCCATGAGAGAGAAAAGATTGAAGTGTTGAATTAACACTTTTGCCGAACGCAACGTAAGTTTTTTTACTTTTTCTTCCCAGCCGTCTCGTTTGAGCTCAACCTTTGTTGCCGGCTCGTTCGTTGGGTATGAGAAAAATATTATAAACACAATATAAGAAATCCGGAATATACATTTTTGAGCCGTTTCTAAACAAATTGAATAAAAAAGGTTCTTTCGAAAATTTTGCGTAGGTTGAGATAAGGACATAAAAAATTCTCTATTTTGAATATACATTTTTAACCGTTTCCGAACAAATTGAACAAAAAAAGGTTCTTTCGAAAATCTTGCGTAGGTTGAGATAAGGACAAAAAATTTCTCCAATCTGGCTAAAATTAGACTCAAATGAAAGGTCTTGATTTGCTGGTTACTATTTTATATTTTGAATTTCGCCATGCTTTTTAATTTAACATTTTTGAGACTTTTAAGTTTTTTGACCTTAAATTTTTTTTGTGTACTTTTTTTATATTTCCGAAGAACTACGGTGAACTTTCGACATCTGCAATTTTAAAAGTATTGAAAAAAGTTCACATAATCGACATTTTGAGAAAAAAAACTCACGCGAGAAAAAAAGTCAAATTCGAAAAATAAGAATATTTCCAAAAAAAGTTTCGGGCACCGGTATTACCAAAAGATTGAATATTGCGGTTTCTTAAATTGAGTACTTCAAAAACTGAATTATATAAAGCGTGTTTGCTTAGTAAGGAATGTTTTCTGGAGTTTAAAATTTAGTCCAATAAAATTGAAGATAAATTATTTATTTGCTGAATTCTCTCATGATGAGTATAATTAGCCTATTCAGACTAGTTAATTGCATTTCGTTCTCAAAATTGGGCCACATTTCGTAACTTTTTTTGACCCAAGAATCAGGAAAAGCTTCAGCGTGCATTTTCGTGGTTGAGAAATGTTCACCGTTTCAAACTATGCATATTATCATATAGAAAATATCGTATACACCCCTGCGCCTTTATCTTCCGGTATTCCGGCTCGCTCCTTTATCTGGCCGGAAGTTTGAGCAAAAATTTGCCAGAAAGTCCTATTTTTATATGTTAAGGACTAAGCCGTTATCTGGCCATTATTACGTAACAAAATGTTTTGTCGGCGAAAATGTCGGACAATTACCGGCGCAGGTGGTGTAAGTTTCTGACAGTATGCGTTCGAAGAATATTTTTATAGGGTTTTTTCTGTGATTAATAGTAAGGTAAAATAAACGAAAAGTACCATTTTTGGTTCCGTGTACTCACCACTATTTATACGTCTCTCAAACCAAAATTTTGTTTCATAAAATCAAAATATGTTTTAACTGCTATGGACCATAGCCTATGGTGCCTAACATGTCAAACTTTTTTTGACTATCTAAATAAAAATTATCAAAGTTGACTTTAAATTTAACTCTAGATTGACCCTAGTTGTACGATAAAAATAAAATAATAAAAAAGCATTTGTAAGAGTCAGAGTGCGTAAAAGGCAGTATTTTTTTTTTGAGTTATTTGTAGTACAAATTGTTTACCCAAATACGGTATGGTTTTCCAGATGGACCAGATACAATCGTGTATACCAGAAATTGAAAACGAGGTTACTGTGAGCATGTAAGACACACGGGGGGTATTATACCAGGAGAACATTTTTTATGACATTATTTTCATCAGAAATTTTTTTTTTACCAGAGATGAGTAATTATTGTTTGTAGAGTTTACAATTAAGACCCTAGCTGGGGCTTACCCCACCCTTAACAGTGAATGAATATTTTAGGTGTAAATTACACCGTGTAATTCGAAGAAAGTGTTATTGGTCGAAAAAAGTTGTGTATTATTTATTACTGGCGTTGGTTATAAGGTCAGCCATTTTGGTTATAAGGTCAGCCATTTTGGTTATAAAGTCATTTTTTCAGACCTTGACCTTACAACCAACAACGCCTGTAGTCATATTATGGGTTGTTTAGACCAAATCAAAACCTTCGTATTTTGCCCTAGTTTAAAGATTGTTACCTTGAACTACAGTAGGGTATCCATTTCTAAAATTCCTTTTTCTAGTTGCGGACAATTACCAGCGCAAAATACTCCGACGAAGACGGTGATGTCGAGTGGTAAGAAAAGTACCGGTTTATCCCGTCGAACGCCGCAGCCGGTCAAATATGGCCCACCCTCCTCACAGGCGGTTGAGAATTTCTTTCGCCGACGACCAGCAAAGGTTTGAACAAATATATTTAAGGGTCCCAAATTGGGACACACTTTTTTAACCCCGAACTATTTTAACGCGCAATTAAGTATAGCGAATCCATGTTAAAAATATAAATCCCGACCGACCTGTACACGCCGCTGGGCAGTTAGCGGGGGGTTAAATTTCGTCAACAAATAGTGTTTTTTTTTTCTAAATTTCTTATCAATCCACAGATGAGAGGTTTTCGGCTTATCTGATTCCCGGCTTTAACCCATTCAGTATTTTCTAGAATTGGTCATAATTATTTTTCACTGAAGTGAACACAAATCACCATTCTAGAAAACCGGCCCGGACATTTTTTATCTCGGACACTCGTTTAAATTTAAATTTTTCTTCGAAATTTTCATAATTTATATCTAGTGCATTAATTTGTTGACGAAGCAGCTTTAGCTGAAAAAAAGTTATAAAACATAATTTTCTACAGAATTTTGTTGGTTGTTCTTATCGGAGGCTCCGGTAAGTAGATGGGTTAATGGACCAATAGTAAAATGCGTTTAGTTTTCATATGGTCAGCATATCTGCGCCAAGGAGTTGTGAAAACAAAGTTACGCAATTTAAAATATATCTGGCATTCTGAAATTTAACGTCGAATTCTCCGTAAAGGTTGACCAAATATCTTTTTTTTTGTCGGATTCTGGAATATTTGTATTTTTTGCGATAAAAGTACATTTTGAATCTGATAATAAATAACGAAATAATTTTGATGACATGGCAAGTCTAATTAGCTCGAACTGGCCGTTAACGCCTAGCCTGCAAAGGAATGCCATATTAAGGACGCTATTCACCCGTGGTTTATAAAAGGTGACATTAGGAAAAAAAATCTGAACATATGGAAAATCTCTATTACAGCTTTAGCTTTAAAGTTTAAGTCACATTTTTCTCGCCCCATAAATTGGTCCAATGGGTCCATAATTATAATGCATGACCACCCATTGCTTTTTAAAATGCGCACACTTTGTGGATTTTTACAAATTTATCACTTGTGAACCGCTTTAAGATTATCTTAATTTATTAAAAGAAAACTAAAAAAAAGTTTTTTTATACTCTGCGTGTTAGATCAAAACGCGTCACGAAAAATTATTGAAAAATTATTACTTTTTGTTCTAATTTATTTTTTAATTTTGTTCAAAATTTTATAAAAGTGGAATTTCTAGAATATATTTTGCATGATAAACAAATCAACCGATTTTGAATTTTGGCTAAAGCAAAAACTACAGTATACGTTAGAGCTACTGACTATACCTTAACGCGACATTTTTCGGGTTGACCTGTCGCGTGAATAGTTTATTAGTCGCATCATTCGAAATAATAAGTGATATTTTCGTGAACAATGCGTATGAGTGTCCTTAACAGATTGTATTTTAGCGAAAAGCGTCCCCATCGGAGAAGGAGAATCAAGAAACATCACCATCTACCTCAGCTTCATCGTCTTTTGGCTTACCGTCTGGTCACGACACTGCCAAAGTTGCCCGACTCTGCCCACTGCCAAATTTAAAATGGGCCGAACGGGAAGATGTTTGGATGAATATGGTGAAACGCGAGAAAAAACACCGGCTTGATCCAAATATTCTAGATAAACACCCCGAAATCACCTCACGGATGCGATCTGTGCTCATTGATTGGCTAATCGAAGTTTCGGAAGTTTACACCTTACATAGGTAAAATACTTACGAATTAATAATTAATTTCCGTTATCTATTTCCTATAAAATACACCACCTACCTAAGTAAGTAAACAAAACTAAAGTGAAAAAAGGTGTTAACTCTGAGTGACACGTGAAGATTGCAATTGATTGTTAACTTAGTTGAGTAGTGCGTAGGCGGAAATGTTGGAACACGTCAAAAATGTTAAGTTACTTGAATTTAGACGGTTTTTTTCCAAAATCGACAATTTTTTTGGTAACTTACTTAGGTAGGTCGTGACATCAAAAATTATCGTTTTTTCTAACATTAATATGGTAAGCTTCCATATTTATTAAATGATAAGTATCATTTACGAAAGAAATTATTAGTTAAAATAAGTTGCGTAAAATAATTATGATAGAAAATGTTTGTTATTTTATTTCCAAAAGGAGTAAAAAAGAGGACCAAACCGGATATTTGGATTAAAAATATCGGAGAAAATAAAATTGAACTTGGAACATGATTAACTTTAAATTCAAGTTTTCGCATTCTGAATTAAATTTCACGCAGACGCTCTTCAAATTAAAAACTTGGCACAAATTTCGGATTTTTTTTCTTCGATTATTTTGATATTGCTTCACTAGGTGTCACGGAAATTTGGGAGTTTCGTTGTTCTTACAAGCTACATTTATTTTGCCTATTTTTAATTAAAAAATGTATAACCGGCACTCGCTGTTAGACACCAAAGTTACATAAAAGAATATCAAAAATCTAAAAGTTCTATTTTTCGTGCGCATCAGTCTGAAATTCCAGTTTTTGGTAAAATGTGTGCGTTGGTTAAGCATAGGGACGGATTTTTCCCAATAAATAAATAAATTTCGATGAAAAATGTTTCTTTTCGGATAAAGTTTTCTTCGAATAACGATTTTTTCAAAAAACCAGAGTGCCTCAAAGCTTCATAAAACGGCTTCGCTCATATTTTTGTTAATTATAGATTTACAGTTGGTGACGTAAATAAGCAAAAAAGGGGCAAAAGTGACAGAACAAGTTGACAGTTTGTCACAAGTTGACAGTTTTTGACGAAAAAATTGGAAACGAAAGTGTCAACTCGTTACGTCACCAACTGTAATTCCGGACTCAAATATTAACTCCCGAGCAAATTAAACTTAAATTACAATGCCTATCTCATTTTGCCATCTAGGAGTTAAATCAATTTTTTTGTCTTTGAAGCGATATTTTATTTTTTTTAGCCATTTTGCGATTTTTTTGTAATTTGCTTTCAGTTTATGACAGTCGGATTATGGTTAATCTTATTGGCCCAAAAGTATGATTCCAATTCTATTAAATTACTTTACGTTTGTGTTTAACCGTTGTGTGCCGTTTAGGGAGACACTATATATGGCAGTGACTTACGTTGATCGATATCTTTCGCGGCAGGGTATTCCAGTTCGGAAGTCTGAATTGCAACTCATTGGCGTTTCTTCATTATTTTTTGCCGCAAAACTGGAAGAAATTTACCCGCCAAAACTGGCCGAATTTGCGTATGTAACGGACAGCGCGTGCACAGAAGTTGAAATGCGTGAAATGGAGCTCATAATGTTAAAGGTAAAAGCCCAGCCCCACGATTAGCGAGAGATTAACTTTTTGGAAACGTTTTTTTTTCGACGGTTAAGAGATCTAGTCCTACAGGGGGTCTGGTTATAAGGTCAAACCCAAAAAAACTGACTGGAACTTAACGCACTTTCAAAAAACTGACTCGACCTTATAACCATCTGCAATTTTTTATCCATAATAAGACCTTAGTGCTGGGAAAAGGTTTAAAAAGACATGATTTTTATGGAAAAAAAGTGTAAAAAAGACATGATTTCTATAGAAAAAAATATGCGAGCAGGGAGAGGTCTTCATCCAAAGAAAACGTAAAAAGACATGATTTTAAAGATTTTTTTTTCCCAAAAAAAACGGACTTGACTTTAGTGGTTGAAAAAGCTGACTCGATTTTATAACGGTCACACCTTGTGACTTTATAACCAGACCCCCGTGTACAATTTTTACGATAGTAAATTTGTTTTATTTCTAAAGGGAACGTTCAAATACAGCGCACAAAACTGTTGTCTTCGATTTTTGAGCTTTTTCACCGTTTTTTTTCTCAGACCCTTTTTTTCAAAAAGTGGAATTTTCGTATGAAACGGACAGCGCATGCACCGAAGTTGAAATGCGTGAAATGGAGCTCATAATGTTAAAAGTAAAACTCACCCCCAGATTAGGAAGAGATTAACCTACGGCTTACCGACAGGTGCAGAAAATGTGTGCGAATAAATATATTCTGTCACCGTTTTTTAACCCATTGGCAACTCACACCTTTTTTATATTTTAAAATGTCAAAACTTTCGAGGATATTTTTTTTATAAATTTGAATTAGCATTACAAGATCGAAAACTGAATCTATAATAAAAAAAACTTGGCTAAGGTTTTCCAATGGGAAAAAGTCATCACCTTACGTCCTTAATATACCGTCGTAATGACTCATTTTTTTTTTCACTTTTTTGACCCGAATTGATCACGAATTAACTATATGTTGTTACATCTACTTTTGGAGAAATTCTTTCTAGTACTTTCAGGTGTATACAACGTGCAACTCATATACTTTTAACATATATATTTTTTCTAAAAATCTTTTTTTAGAAACTGCAATGGGAATTAAGCCCGCCTACCGCCATCAGCTGGTTAAATTTATATCTTCAAGCTGCTCAACTGCCTATGCAATCCGAATTCCATTTGCCCCTTTATCCCAAAGAAACATTTGTGCAAATTGCTCAGGTAAAAACTTACCTTCATTTGGCCCACCCTAAAGGTGTTAATAGTTAATAGGGTTTTAATAAGGTAAAAATAATCGTACTTTTATAACAGGGTTAACTTAGAAAGGGATTACTTTATACCACGAGTTGGTTTTCACCTTGAAATATATTTATGTGATAAAGTGACCCTAATTTGGTGGTCCTAATGATTTAACTCAAAAAATCACCTAGAGTTCACGTTGATATTACTACGGATTTCTTAGAATTTTAGTACACATTAGGTCGCCACACTTCCGAGAAAAAAAAAACATTCTCGAAATAATACATTAATAGTTCAAAGCCTCATGCCAGTATAGCGAGTTCACGCGTCATTTTCACGTTTTCTCTGAATAACGTTTTATGGGAAAGACGCCGGTGCCATTCTGAATAGTAAATAACGAACCCAAAACGCGCGATTAAAGTTAATGTTAAAAAAATGCCTTTCCATATTAACTCCCAGGGGTCACTTAGTCCAAACTTGGACTAAACGGCCTAAGTGGACTAAAAATGATAATAAATCGGGCTAATCGAAAAACTCGGGTTAATCGAAAAACACGGGTTAATCGAAAAACACGGGTCTAGTTAAATTGCACGAGAAATAATATAAATATCGTCTTAACATGGTCACAAAGGCGTCTAGTCCAAATTGGGACTAAGTGACCACGACGGATTATATGACACTTGTGACCCTCGAGAGTTAAGCTGAAATGTTAACAAAAAAATCAGGTCCATTTTCCGTTTTATATTTTTCTCATGACTTTTGACTAGACCGGTGTTTCATCGATTTTCGCTTAAGTCCGGTTTACTAGCACTTTCAGTCGATTTTGGACGTTTTGTGCACATTTGCACATTTTTATCTCCGAGATTTAACCTAGTCAGTTTTGGAAGCGATTTTCCACGGATCTAGTCCGAGAATTTTTAAGATAACAAAATAGTTTTATTTCTTAAGGGAACTTCCAGCTATTGCGCACAAAACGGTTTTATTAGATTTTTGAATTTTCGTTTAAAAAATCATAAAAACTTTTTTTCTAGCTTCTTGACCTGTGCATGTTGGATCTTGGATCGTTGCGGTTTTTGCCGAGTGTTTTAGCTGCTGCGTGTTTATATCATTTCAGNTGTGCAAATTTGCACATTTGTACCTTGAGAGTTAAAATGTCAGTTTTGGAAGCGATTTTTCCACGGATCTAGTCCGAGAATTTTTGAGATAACAAAATAGTTTTATTTCTTAAGGGAACTTCCAGCTATTGCGCACAAAACTGTTTTATTAGATTTTTGAATTTTGGTTTAAAAAATCATAAAAACTTTTTTTCTAGCTTCTTGACCTGTGCATGTTGGATCTTGGATCGTTGCGGTTTTTGCCGAGTGTTTTAGCTGCTGCGTGTTTATATCATTTCAGTTCTGAGGATTTGGCCCTACAATGCTCCGGATTTACGCTGCGGGAGATCTCGGCGGCAATACGGTAAGGAGGTTCCCGAGCCAAATATGAAAACTAACCCGTTTATTTATATTAAGGTGGGTGACTCCCTTTGCAATGACGATCCGAGATCAGGGGTTGGCCTCACTTCGCTCGTTTAGAAAAGTTAAACCAGATGATGCCCACAATATACAAACACATATAAATAATATCCAGAGTCTGGTAAGTTCCATTTATTTCATTTGCCGCCACCTGCCGTATATTGTTTTTACAATATGCAATGGGAAACATTCTTTATCTAACGAGTTACGGATTTTCGCGAAGATAAATGTGTATCTTATCAAAATATTTTTTAGTAAAATATACGATTTCTTACTTTTTTTTTGGTTTATTTTTGTGTACAGTATACTGTAAGAATGTTAAAATATGTTTGGTACACTTTATCAAAAATGAGGCCTATTGGTACTGTCAGTTTGGTACGAAATACTCTCCGTTTTTGGGTCACTGGAAAATACCGGGATACCTCGGCGTCGACGCATTTTTATATAGAAATTGGGGCACCGCGGTTTTTGAGAGAAAGCGTTTTACAAAAAAAAATTATTCGAACGAAACTTTTTTTCACCATTTTCAAGGGAGACCACAAAATCATTAAAAAAATTGACGGAAAATGGTTTAACGGTCCCTACTCCCATTAGGGCCGTTGCTAGCTCTCAAAAATAGCGGCTCTAATTGGTTTAATTAGCCACACGTTCTCATTGTGGACGATTTAAAACATTTGTTACGAAAAAAACAAAATAACCTTGGCCCTAATCATTAGGGTCACGGTTATTTTGCTTTTTGGGCCTCATGTGAGGACGAAGTGTATATTTAATTATAAATTCAAGTTATAACTTATAAGGTATTAGGGCAATTGTCAATTGACTTACTTTTTTCACAGATTAATTATGACACTAAAAGTCAAAATAATAATCTTTAAAATTTGTTTTTCAGGAAAATGCTCATGCTAGACAGACGCATAATACATCGCAAGGTTCGGCGGGTTGCAGTTCCCTAAGCAATACCCCCTCGAGCTCACTTGGGACGCCTATAACCCCCATAACGCCGGCGGATGTTTCGGAATATGTGAGTCCCGATAAAACCGAACCTAACCCTCCGACGCCGCTGCCATCATCATCATCCTCAACGACAAGTTCACTTAGCCTACTAGGCAATAAAAAACGGGCAAAATCATCATCGGCGATAATTGTACAGTCGTCGTCCCCTTTTGGTAAATCGTCGGAGTCTCCATCGCCCGCTCGATCCCCGCCTAACTCCCCCCGCCCGCTCGCCGAATCCTCACCCGTGGCCCGCGTCGAAATGGCCCGGCATCGGTCAAGCGGGTTAAGTGATGATGAGGACACGATTGTGGAAAATAACCCGGGTGATAACTCGGATGAACTTTCGACGGGTTTATGGAGTACCTCGCCCTTTGTTGCGACCGATACGGCGGCCACGAGTGAACTGGTCACCGATGACCTCGAAAACGGCACTGACCCCGGCTTGGAGCATCAAATGTCATCGAGTCGCGACGCCCTAGAACATCATTTATCATCGAGCCGGGATGGGTTAACCGGGTCAGGTTCGCCCTCCTCGGCCCTTACCGGTTCAAGCCCCGGAAGTTCAGCACTCGAATCCCCCCTGCAATATACAAGCTCTGTCATCGATTAAATATTTTGTTTGTGTTTTTTCGGCCAGATGTCGAAAAGTCACGGTTTGAGTAGCTATAAACTACAGACTGCTTGTCTAATATGAATAAAGGACTTTTTGAATAGGGTTGAATTGGTCGAACTTTTTTCAACCAATTACACGCAAAATGTCTTGTTTTTTTTTGCTTATTTTTATGGAGTAATCTTCAGATGTAATTGATCTAATAAAAATTCGACCGGTTTTATTTGCTTCAAAAAGTCCTTTTTACATACCGAACTTTCAGTTTATGCTTTATACCAATTCAAAATGTGCCGTCCAAAAATGTGTGTAATCTATCTTCTTGTATTATATTCATCGGCTTTCTTCATTATTAAAAAAAAAGATAAGAAAAAACAGAAATGAAGGATTAAGATGTCCAGATCAATTGTCATATTTTAAATTTCCGCGATTTTTAAAAAATAAAGCAGGATTCAACCCCAACCGGAAGGCAATTCGGTTTGTATTTCTAAATCTACCCTTTCAATTCGCCGTGCCTAATATTTATCCCATTCGATAGAAAATGAAAAAAAA
>SCLG01000128.1:0-31700 GCA_004367875.1 Oikopleura albicans
TTGAATAACGAAACCTTATAAATACGCTTGAATATCATGTTAGAGAAAAAAATGAAACATTGGAAATATTTCATTGGAACCATTTTTAGATTTTAGAAGAATTAGAAGTTCAACCCTTATTTGGATAAAAAAGGTGGCTTGGAAAAAAACAAGCGGCCAGATAAACCAACAATTGAGTAAATTGGTTGTACAAAGGCGTCGGATAAGCCCATAGGGGGTGTAGAGTTAGAAAAAATGAACAAAAAGAGTCCACAAAATTGTTAATTGGAGTATTTCGGGCTAGGTAAGTGCGCACTGCGTACACGGAATAACTACTCAGGGTGCCCGATAACTGCGCAGGGCGGAGGCGGAAAAGTGAAAAGTTTTTTGGGGAAAAACTGGACGCCCGATAACTGCGCACCCGGTGTATTCTAAGAATATGTTATATAACTTTCCAAATTTAACCCCTGGGAAACCACTTGTCGGCCAAATTTAATTTTATTGGTGAGGAACTATCACCGAAAATCGACGAAAAAAAAAGAAAATCAACGGTCTAAAATGAAAGATGCTCAAAATTCAATTTTCGAGCGAGTTAATGCTCACTCAATTATTGAGAAAACGTATTTTTCTAAATTTTGCGATTATCCAGGTGAATTTTGATCATGATTGATCGTGCAAATGTATAAAAATTAATAAAAATACGAAAAATGTGGTAAACCTAACAGATTTATAGATTTCGTCTATACATGTATTTGTTTTAAAAATCCGTTCCAAACGAGCCATATATTTTCACTCATAATTTCTCGAATTTTAATTTTAAAAGTTTAACACACCCAACAGGTTAAAGATATTGAACGTAGCAATTTTTGGTCCCTACTATGTTTCCAGAAAGGTTACCCTACTTAGCCGCTAGGAAGCGTTTACTAAAATTACTACTTTTTTTCGCAAAAAGTGGTGGAAGGGGTGTTTTAGCGAGCTCAACTCAGAAAACGTTGACTTCTCCAAAGTTCACGTGTGGTAGTTTTGTAAATCGCAATTCAACTCTAAATTTATCTGGTCAAAACGAACCGAGGATTTTCGAACTCGATAAGAAATGAGAGCCATTTAAAGTCCGCAACTACACACCGTGTGTAGCAGTGGTGAATCGGGGTTAATCTGAGTTTACTGAAATAAGATTACATTATAAATATGTTTTAGGATCATCTTTGAGAAAAGAATTAAACAATTTTTGTAAAACAGATATGTTTAGAGTATATGTCATACAATATATGATGAACTCGAACCCATATTGTCAATTAACAGCCTAAGTGGCCTGATAAGCCCTCAGGAGGCCTGATAAACCCGCTGTGCGTGGGCGGGATAGGCCAAAAACTTTTGGAAAAAAGTGGCCTAATAAACGCACGAGCGCGCAAAGTTGCATGATTAACCCTCCATCAGTGTATCATAAAGAAATTATAAATTCCACACGTATTAACATAATCTCTAGAATTCACAATAATTTCATTTTCATTTTTTTTCATTTGGCACCATAAAGAGATTTATAAAAATAAAAACTTAGATTTTTAGAAATGCAAGTTCAATCAAAACTTAACACTGAATAAAATAAGTTCCGTTGCTCGATTTGCGACAAACACATGCGGTCGTCGGCCGCGTGGTCGACGCACTTGCACTCGGCAGAGCATACGGTTAATGCAGGCCTGAAAAGTATTACAAACGAGAAATTCGAGGGTAAGTTCTGTTCGTCTGTTAATGTTTACAACATAATTAACCAATAAAGTGCTCGTGATATTATCGTTATATAGTTTGTATGGTTACGAATTGGCTTATTCGTTTCCAATTTTTTTTTGTCTAAAACTGTCAACTCGTTCCATTTTGTCATTTCGTTCCGTCACTTTTGCCCTTTTTTACCAATACAAGCCACATTGTAGATTTATTCTGCATGTTACTTTACCGCATGGGTAATAATCACTGTATATACAAGTCAAGAACAATGAACCCAGTCAAGGTCAATTACCTTCATTGAAAATGATAATTATTTGAAATCTAACGTTTTTATATCGTAATCAGTGTCTACAGAAATTATAAAGCTATCTTCCAGACCGCGCAGTGTTTCCAGATGTGTTCCCGAGCGACTATTTTAGTGAATAGCTTGTATCTGGGATAAGATATAGTTATGAAACCTTTTATACTCGATTTTTTTGAAAGTGCGCTTAAAGGTAAACAACTAAAAACTCTTCTTCTGAATCGTTATTGAACAATTTTTATGATAAACCATTCGAAAGAGCATCTCCGATTCCAGTGAGTTTATCAAGGCATGTTTTCACAATGAAAGATTAATGTTTAGAAATGTCATTATTGTGATTTGTTTGACCAATGAAGTACTGTTAATTTACTATACACTACTCATAATGTCTATTTATGTATCATTGGACATAACGCCGGTTATTTAAGATTGCACATCCCGCCAGTTATGTGGGCCGCCGTTTTCATTTTTTTAACGTTTTTATTTCATTCAATGCATCAGTTAAAATTAATTTTTTCAAAACAAACATTATTTGATTAGCTCATCCGCATAATACTGAATGGTAGGTGATTATTAACAAACGGTTTGTGAAATTAGCAAACCGTCGCGTATATAGCCCTCCCCTATATAAAATCACTAAAAGTAAGGGTATTTTAGGTCGTACTTGGAATTAAAAAATGAGCTCACTCTACTGCCAGATTATTTTATATCTAATTAATATCTAATTAGAGACCGGCCAGACAACAGCACGAGCGGTAAATTACGCAATTCCCTATTGTTATTATTTAATAAGTCATATTACTCATTGTTAAATCTTAGTAAATTGAACTAACAACACCTTATACATAGTTATTAATATCATATCTTGGAGAGAAAAAGTGAGTCAATTTAATTAAAAGAGCTACCGTTTGAGTTTATTATGAAGTTTAACCCATTTCTCAAAGTGACCAGATGAACCCACAGTGCACGGGCGGGTAAAACAAAAAAAAGTTGCAAGATAAACCCGCCGGAAGTGAAATTGTTAGACTCAAAATACAAATATAATTTATTTTTTATAATTACACGCGCTGCGCCGTTATGTTTCCGGCCGTTATCTTTCCGCTCAGCCCCGTCGGTACCACTATGTTTTTCGAGAATTTGTTTCCAGTTTTTACGCTTACGCACTGCGCTGTTATGTTTCCACCCGTCTTAGTATTTTTTCATTAAAAATTATTTACTTATTTTTCTTTTCATATTTGTTTCTAGCGGTAAAACTTTATAGCTTTTGTTTTAACTATGATTCAAATCCCACTTATTGATACACAGTAGGTGAGGTATCGAGTTAACAGGTAAAGAGTTGACAGTTTCTGACCGAGAAATTGAATATATCACCGAAAATGTCAATTCGTTCTAGTCAACTCGTCTAGAACGGCCCGGTAGGAACCTGTTATGTTTCCGCAAATACAAATTTGCGACAAATCGCCTAAACATTGCGCCGTTATCTTCCCGACGGTGACGTTATGTTTCCGGTTTTTGGAACAATTTGGTGAAAAAAAACGGCGTAGGGGGTGTATAATTTGTATCCCAATTATGTTTTCGAGAATTTCCGGCCAGATAACTGCGAAATGCGTTGGTGAAGTAGCTGGGAAATCTGGCCAGATAACTGCGCAGGGCGTGTAACATGATACGATCTAAAAAAATTCCCGCGCATTAGTTTCCCAGCCGGTCTCTCATTATATAATAACAGATTCAAATAAAGGTCTAAAAGCCAGGTTGTCTATTAGATTTCTTAAAAAAATTATCTCAATTTCTTTATTTTTTAATTGAGAACTAAAATTATTTTTGTAGCTATAATTCGAAACGAAATACAAAAAACGAAATATAAAATAACCGTGTCAGACATCTCTAAACTAAAGTATGGAGCGTTGCAGCGCCAAGTAAGGGCACGGTTTCAAACGTGGCAATGACAAGTAAAGGTATGGCCACCAACGAAAATCATGAAATCTATGCTTACTTGGCGGCCCTGCATACCAAAGTTGGTCGCTAATGATAACTTAGTTGATTACGGCATAGTAGCAATTTCCTTGCAATCAACGCAAACTGCAATAAATTAATTATGTCTTTATCAAACAACGTTGATTCTATTGCTGCTATTGCATAATTTTATGTATTCGTGTAACATCTCCGCTCTTGCTCTCATCCGGCAGTTTTCACATTGTTTGTGTACGTCAAAAAAAAAATTCCCGCTTCTACGCAGTTATCTGGCAGTTTTTTTTTTTGGAAAACCAGTGGGATAAGTAAAAAAACAACCAAAAAATGTCTACACTGCGCGGTCTAGCGTAGCTTCTACAATGTACAAACTAGCGTAACTGCTACAATATACGTTTACATATTTAAATAAACCAGTACCTAGTTTTGTATTTATATTTTAGGCAATTCATTACAATTAAATCATATCCTTTCCGTCCGTTAACGTGTGATATGTTTGAGTAAGGATTACTTTAAACGTTACGGTGACAATGAAATTTGTAGTACGACTGAATTGTTTCTTTCATTTTTTGGATTGTTGTGCAACAATCATTTTGATGTTGAAGGAAATATGAAATTTTATTGAATTTAATTCTTCCATTTATTTTAGCGGTCAAAGAAGTGTGGAAAGTGTACGACACACTTGTTATATCGTCTATTCCCACGTACCTAAAATAAAATATATAAATATTAATACCAAATAAATAGCATAAAATACAATATGACGTCTAGTGTATGAAGTTTGGCGAAAACTTGGCTTTTTCGAAAAGTTGTCGCTTTAAGGACGAGTATGGCCTATTGTGTACAAACATAACGTGTCAGAAAAGTGTTCATAACGGAGGTTTTACACCATCAATTTTTATGGTTTTTTGTGTAAAATACTCTTGAAAATTCCTCCGATCAGGTAGTTCGATTTGATTTGTCTATAATTATTACCACGGGCCACTCACATGGCCGTCAACATAGACCTAAAATCAAATGGGATATTGGATAAACTTTTACAATTTTGATGATATTGAGTTTTTATTTTCTGTAAAAGGTTTGCTTTGACAAGGCGCACAAAACTGTTTTCTCCGATTTATGAAAAAAATGTCCGATAAAAAAATATTCAAGAAAAGCGCAAAAATGAGCAAATGCGCAACATTCATGACCCGGAAAATTAATGAATAAAAACAGATATTAAAAATCGCCGAAACAGTTTTGTGCGCCTGATTTCAGAGCAACTAATCAAACAAAAATGAAGTATATAACACCAAAACTGCTCAAAAAATAAAAATACGGTATGAAAAAAATAGTAGCATTTTTTGCGGTTTTAATAATTATATTATGTTTGAACCCTTGAATTGCCACAAACATCATTATTGGATTCCCCGGTTATTTCAATGGGGGGATTTTCTTCGGCAAATTCCAATACTGGTTTCCATAATTACGAATTAAATGATTACGATTTGGATTTGGATTTCGAGGATCCTTGCAGTGGCGATAATGAACGTCAAAAAAAAACTCGAATTCATGGACGGGTTCGTGATGAACGGATATTTTAGCCAACATGACGTTACAAATCCGGAGGTAATTCGTGCGGTGAACGATATTGGGGATGAGCTCAGTCCAGGATAGGGTTAAGTTGTTTTTATAATTAATGGCTTGTTTCAGATTAAAAACATCGAATTTTTTTTTGGCTGAAAACTTCAATATAGGGTAAATCGATGCAGAAAAACACTTTGTACATAACAGTTTTTCGTTTTAACCCCTTTTTCATCCTTTGTTAATGCCGGAAGGGTGCGTTTCCAGACATCGTAAAGAGCTCATTTTTGTTTTAAAAGATGCGCCTGTTTCGATATTTTTTTAATCTGAAACAGGCCAATACACGTAGTCAAATTACAAAATTATTTCAAATACATTAACCGCAAATTGTGCACCTAACCGCCAGTTTGGGTAACAAAATTTTACATTGATAACTCTTACGACCTGCGCAGTTAACGTCCACCTATTTTTTTGCCTTTTTTATGAAAATTCCCAGAAATTAATGAAACTCTAAGTAATATTAAACAACATAACTTTTAATATTAACTCTAAAAAGACAAAGTTATAAAGAAAATACATGAAAACAGGCATGCAGATGAAATAGAGGAACGCCGGACAAAATCACAATCACCTCGCAGAGATTTTCTGAGTCAAAAACCCTAAAAGCATGGCCTAGATGACCCTAAAAATATTTCTTTTATGAAGTCTTAATCTTTAAAACTGTATATACAATATTTGACTTAATGTAGGGAATGGTAGTTGATTACCAAACAAATGTGAAATAAAATATATTTAAGTGTACTCAGTACACTTTTATTACTAATTATCATTAGTAATCAAGTATACTGAACACGTTTTTCTGGTATTCTATTGACACTAGAACAGCGATTAAAGGCGTGTTTATATTATTTAATATAAAATTATTTAAGACTAATATTATTTAAACTTATTTTATAGTGTTTACTCAAAACAGCTGTAATTAAAATGACCCGTTAAGACACGATGGGTATATTAAAATAGTGTCGCGTTAATGTATGATATGTATCTGTTCAAATTATTTGTAAATTTTCAATTGCTTGTTGGTGAAATATCCGAAATTTGAATTCAGAATTAATAGCGTAATTTGCAATTGCAATTTTTCAGATATTCGAATTCTGATCGAAAAAAAAATAAATTTGCAATTGCAAATTAATTCGTAATTTTCAACTTCATAAATTAAACTGTACTAGCAAATGCTTGAACGCGACACGTTTTTAATATCACAATGTTTTAACACGACATCGAAATATCACTATTATCAAACAAGTACCATATTATAACGTTGAATAGAATAATTCGTTTTTCAAACGTTTGTTTTACACCGTTCTAGTACCATTAAAAATAGTATTGGATGAAATTTGTTCTTATAAGTACATTATGCATAAGACTAGTAATATTTAATTAATGGACTTATGAATGAGGTGTAAATATTCGGGCATCAAATTCGGAATTTGCAAATTAAAAATGGCATTATTATAACATCCCACATCTTAAACTCATAGCCTCTTTATTCCTTTTTTCACATTTTTCGAAATTGGTACTAATGTCCCTCCAACCTTTTACGTGTTTATTTTTCTCGATTGGTCATGAAATTGGTTACATTTTGATTCTATGTTTGTGAATGTTTTCTCAGATACATCAAATACTCGTCAGTTATTTTCAAAAATTGCGTAATTTGCAATTGAAAATTTTCTCACATAATCAGCTGCCACATCATGTGTTAGAAATGTGTATAAAATCGTCGAATTTTATATTATCTGTGTCACATTGTGCCGACTCAGTACAATACTGAGTCAGTATCACCAATAAACCTTGCAAAACTATACAGTATGTTAGACCAATACCCATAATGGAGTTTGGAATTTTCAAACTCGGTTCATGTTGTGAAAAACATAAAACCAAACTCAATGCATATGCCCCCACAGCGCTGTTTCGTACCCCCAAGAAATATTTACAAAATGGTCCCACTCCTAGACGGCTCAATTTAATAGATTTTACAAAAGCAGTTCGACAGAGAACTTCTTACTTTATAGCAACAATAGGGGGAATTTTTTTCTAAACGAAAATATTTATTCAAAATCGCAATTTTTGGCAAAATAATGAGTTTTATTTCAAAAAAAATAATTTTGAAAAAATACTGTTGGTCTACTCACAACCCCCCCCCCCCCCCNCTCAAAAAAATTAATGTTGAAAAAATACTGTTGGTCTACTCACGAAACCCCCCTATTGTTGATGATGGGCATCATTGATATATCATCTATTTTTTCTTAAATCACGCCAAAAAAAAAAAATTATTAACTGTAGTAGTGGGACGCTTCAGAGCAAAAAATCAGTCCACATTTTTACGGAAATTTTCGCCATATTCCCCGTTTTTTTATTTTGAAACCGTTGTTTTCAACCAAAGTTTCTATGTTTATTCTTTAGACTTAGGTACCAAGCCTCAACACGTTATGAAACGTCCTGTAATTTTTGGAAAATCAGTTTGAACATACCACATATAAGATGATAAATACAGTCCATTAAAATAAAAATTAATCAACAAAAAGACTTTGAAAGGAGAAATACCATCAGGAATATTCCCAAAATCAGCATATATTGATACCAGATAAAGTTATATTTTTCGCACGTCATACGTCTTTTTGAACTTGGAAATACCCCCTATAGATTTCATACGCATATTACTGGATATCAATCTGCATAAAAACGCAAATTAAGAGAATGTTATTGGTAGGGTGTTTCCCAGTCTTAAGTTATGAACTTAAAATAGAAATTATAGTAAATTTCTATTAGNAATTTGTTGATGCATTTTTTTGATTATTTTTTAATATGGCTTATCAAACCTCACTTATTGGACATGCCTAGTTTCAAATAAATTGGTCCTTTATTCGAAGAGGAAATGACATCATCTCAGAGTCTTATTTCTCAAGCAACGAGGGTATTGACCATCCTTAAATACAATGAAAATATGGGTATTTTTCTAGTAAGTAAACGGCAAATAATTTCTGAATTTTTTCCGTTATTTTGGACACATATGGACTTATTTATGTTACGAATAGTGCGAGTCAATATCCAAGTTAACTTCCATGGCCCGAAAAATGGGAATTACAGTTATTAATATTTTGAGTCATGACCATCCTTAAAAACTCATATTACAAAATTAATAAAACAGTATGTAAGACCCATAATTGGATTCATTAATGTAGTAGTTAAGCCGTATCTCTCGAAAAAAACAACAAAATGTCAGTTTTGCGTCTAAAGTGTAGTATTTTTTTGTTATGAGAAGTAAAGATTATATTTTAAAATAGATACACCACCTAATACATTATATTAACACCATTAGACGTCCAAAACTGTTAACATAATGTAACTTTGTTAACATAATGTGGTACGGCGTAGGCGAAAAAGTTGGGGAACATTATTTTTGTGGTAAGATAATGAAATATAGGGGCTTTTTGTTAACATAATGTAATTTAGGGTTGGTTGTTATCATAATGTAATTAAGGGTTGTTTTTTCTAGATCTAGGAATTGCGAAATTCAATTTTTATCGCATTTTCTTTATTTTGTCAAATTGATCGTTACAAACATCCGGATAAATGAATTGAGTCAAACCAAAAAAACGTCGATACCATTTAAGAGTGGGAAACACCCATTTTTCTAAAAAAGGTGTGATCGAAAATTACTACATTTCTCTGAAAGTACGGTAACGATTAATTTAAAACCTTGCATGTCACTTCATAAATACTTGTCGTTTTCATGTTGTGAAAAACATAAAACCAAACTCAACGCATATGCCCCCACAGCGCTGTTTCGTACCCCCAAGAAAAAATTACAAAATGGTCCCACTCCTAGACGGCTCAATTTAATAGATTTTCACAGAAACAGTTCGACAGAGAACTTCTTACTCTATAGCAACAATAGAGAGATTTTTTTTCTAAACGAAAATTTTTATTCAAAATCGCAATTTTTGGCAAAATAGTGAATTTTATCTCAAAAAAATTAATGTTGAAAAAATACTGTTGGTCTACTCACGAAACCCCCCTATTGTTGATGATGGGCATCATTGATGCCTCATCTATTCTTTTTTAAATCACGCCAAAAAAAAATCAAAAAATTATTAACTGTAGTAGTGGGACGCTTCAGAGCAAAAAATCAGTCTACATTTTTAGGGAAATTTTTGCCATATTCTCCGTTTTTTTTTATTTTGAAACCTTGTTTTCAACCAAAGTTTCTATGTTTATTCTTTAAACATATAAGATGATAAATACAGTCCATTAAAATTAAAATTAATCAAAAAAAATACTTTGAAAGAAGAAATACCATCAGGAATATTCCCAAAATCAGCATATATTGATACCAGATAGTTATTTTTCTGGATTTTTCGCACGTCATACGTCTTTTTGAACTTGGAAATACCCCCTATAGATTTCATACGCATATTACTGGATATCAATCTGCATAAAAACGCAAATTAAGATAATGTTATTGGTAGGGTGTTTCCCAGTCTTAAGTTATGAACTTAAAAGAGAAATTATAGAAATATCTAATTAAACGGCTGGCCTTTCAGGTCCCCAGATTCATATCGTTGTTAACATAACGTGTTAGGGCGTGAGCGGAAACCGAGGTTCATCAAATCTAAAAAATGCTCACATAGAACGTGACTGAAAACTGTTGACATAGTGTAACTTTCTTAACATAATGAGTTTAGACGTAGGCGATTGTTAACATAACGTGTTAGGGCGTGGGCGGAAAACGAGGTTCATTAAATCCAAAAAAGTGTTAACATAATGTAACTTTGTTAACATAACGTGTTAGGTGGTTTACATAAAAGTGTCTATCTCCTTTCATAGGTTTAGCCTCATGAAAATCGGCTGAGCGTTTCTAGAATAGAGCAAGTTTCTTCTTTTTTCTTGCAATGGGGTGCTCCTATTGGCCAATATCATTTTAAAATATGCCGACACGGTATACTAGAAACGCGCAGCCNGTGACTGAAAACTGTTGACATAGTGTAACTTTCTTAACATAATGAGTTTAGACGTAGGCGATTGTTAACATAACGTGTTAGGGCGTGGGCGGAAAACGAGGTTCATTAAATCCAAAAAAGTGTTAACATAATGTAACTTTGTTAACATAACGTGTTAGGTGGTTTACATAAAAGTGTCTATCTCCTTTCATAGGTTTAGCCTCATGAAAATCGGCTGAGCGTTTCTAGAATAGAGCAAGTTTCTTCTTTTTTCTTGCAATGGGGTGCTCCTATTCGCCAATATCATTTTAAAATATGCCGACACGGTATACTAGAAACGCGCAGCCAATTTTCATGAGACTAAACGAGTATAACACTATAAAAATTTGTTTAATAATAAGTGGATTCTAGATATTATATACACCAGTTGTACGGTTATCTTTCGCAAACCATGTCGAAACTGACGAAAGATAACTGAAAATAGGCTCAAAAATGAAAGATAACCGTACATTGTGTAGTCGTATGGTTGAAATTGCGTAGGCAATGAAAGATAACTGCAAATAGGCATTACGTAACATGCGTATATTCCGCAATACGTGTTTTATTTTCTACGAAATGAAAGATAACTGAAAATAGACGTTACGTTATTATTGGGGTCAAACGCCATAGTAACAAAGCAAACAGATTTTAAGTCTAGAGCAATTTATTGTTTTTTTAAATTATGTTTGTACGCTTCTGATCATTCCGGTCATTTTTTCTTCTTAAAAATGCTACAAAATGCCGGCTTCAAACTACTACAGTCCTTACTCATTTATCGGATGTTTTCTGTTCTCGAAAATAGCGTCCGAAAAAGGAGCATCGTCAGAAAAAGGTCCGTTTTTCTATCTAAGGAGCGTCCGATAAATGAGTAAATGTACCTTGTATAAACTGTTCACCAAATTGGAAGATTTTTCTTAATATGTCAACCAGGAATTTTACCTAACTTATTCCGAAAAAATGTTAAAAATACGTAGGCGGACGTTTTTTGCATAAATGATGAAAGATAACTGTAAATGAAAGATAACTGAAAATAGATAGTTTGAAAATTTTAGCTAAAACGACGGAAGATAACTGAAAATAGGTTCAAAAATGAAAGATAACCGTACGAAAGATAACTGTACAACTGGTGTATATTAACACCACCTGCGCCGTTATCGGGTCACCCTTTATCGAGTCAAAATCCGTTATCGGGTAAAAATTGTGACTAAAAATTTTCCAGCCACCCCACCTACGCACTGCGCCGTTCTCGGGTCAAAAACATTCGTCATTAAAATACGTAAGAATGTTTTTTCTGTAATTGTTTAATCTTAATGCTTGAATTTGTAGTCGTATCGATCTTTTCTCTATTTTTCAAAATGTTTTAAATGCAAGTTTTTCCGAAATAATGACCAATTTTTTAATATAAACGTCTGCTTTAACTTGTGTCGTTATTGGTTCCTTATCGTATATTTTTTGTATACACCGCCTGAGGATTTATCAGGCCACTTTTGCCTTCCAAAACTGGCCTGATAAACCCCCAGGCGGCCTGATAAACCCCAAAGGCGTAGGTGGAATAGCTAGAAAATGGCATGATAAAGGGTGGCCTGATAAACCCTCAGGCGGTGTATTTTTTAGTTCAATTGTTCATAATGACATTTTGTTTAATTCAATTCTTATGGCACGAAAAAGTTTTTTTAATAAATAAGCCAAGGGCCAATTTCCGATAGTATCATTTTTTTTTTATAAAAATTCAACTAGAAGTGCATAAATGTGAAATAGAGACAAAGACATATGAGACGTTCTAGAAAATAACCGCTCGTGCCGTTATCGGGTCAATTTTTTTGATTAAAATTTTCCAGACATTCCGTCTACGCCCTGCGCCGTTAACGGCGCAGGTGGTTTAGTATATTTCGCTTCGAAAATTTATTTTTTTTGTATCATTTGTTTTCAATTGGCATTTTTTATGCACTAAAAAAGTATTCACTTTTTGGAAATTTAAATAACTTTTAAATTTTTTGTTTAATTAAAATGACCAGAGATATAAGTAAGTATCCCTCAATTGATAAACTGCGGAAGCGTAGCTGGTAAAAAGGTAAAAACTTTGTATGTTTTGCAAGTGGCCCCGCAATTGGACATTAAGCCGAGGGAGACTCGTACTAGACTTGCGAGAGAAAATTTTAAAGCTCATTATGGCTATAGGTTTTACATACATCACCTGCGCCGTTATCGGGTCAAAATTTTGACTAAAAATTTTCCAGCCACCCCACCTACGCACTGCGCCGCTATCGGGTCAAAACATTCGTCATTAAAATACGTATTAATCCTTTTTCTGTATTTGTTCCAACCTAATGTTTGAATTTGTAGACGTCTCGATCTTTTCTTTTTTTTTTTCAAAATATTTTAAAGGCAAGTTTTTACATCATTTTTTATATAAAAAATAAACTAGGAGTGCATAAATGTGAAATAGATACAAAGACATACGAGACATCCTAGAAAATCACGGCTCGTGCCGCTATTGGGTCAATTTTTTATCTTGTTAAAACAAGTCAAAATTCCCGCTCGTGCCGTTATCGGGTCAAGTTTTTTGATTGAAATTTTCCAGACAATCCGCCTACGCCCTGCGCCGTTATCGGGTCAAAATTATTCTTCAAAAAGTTGACCCAATAACGGCGCATGTGGTGTACTATATATAACGTGCCTTGGCTCGAAAGTGGCACACGCGCATGACCAGTGCAAAGCGAAACTACAAAAAAGTAAAACCCGAACTAAGGGCAATGTATACGAAAAAGCTTCTGCCGAATGGGGTTGGTCATGGAAACTGTATAAGCAATTTATTTTTATCGCCAAAAATTTATTCAATTTTTTCGTCAGCAGCCTTTATGCAACCAACATAAGTATTCGTCTTATCAACACGAAGATGATATAAAAACCAATTTAAACATACTTTAAAAATAGAGGAGGGGATAGTAGAAACATATTTCACTGTTTTAAGGTTTTCAGTTCCACTGTAAACATTAATGACTCATAAGTCAAAGGCAAATTTTCGAATATATCGTTTTATATTAATATTGAAATAGTAGTAAGAAATAAGAAATAGAAACAGAAATAAGGGACGTTCCAGAAAATCCCGATCTTTGGCGATCAAAAATTATCCATATATTCCGCCTACGACTTGCGCCAGTATCGGGTCAAAATTTGTTTTTAATATGTTGACCCGATAACGGCGCAGAGGGTAAGTTTAGTTCAGTAGAAATTTTGACCTGAAAAGCACCAATTTTAATAAAAAAAATCGATACTTCTTTACTTTTGTCCGTTGATAGAGCTAAACGAAACCGACCCGTATTTGAGAATTTTCTAAAAACGACCCGGTATTTGAGGTCAACCGACCCTTATTGTTTGTATTTTTACGGCCATAATTTTGCAATCCCAACCCTTACTGTACTTGGAAGTAGCGACCCTTATATGAGGGGCCTTGATTTGGCGAACTTCCTGTAATAGATTCCTTGACTGATGAGGCGGAAACATTTTCGGCTTAACTTAGCATAGCTAATCTGAGTCACAATATACTTTGGCTTAGCCAACAAAAGTTTTTACTTAGCTTAGAGAAGGAAAAATAAGAATTGGACAGGTGAATTTCGCGAAAAAAAACTATCAGTACANAACGTGATGGGTTTACTAACCGTAATTGGTGTATAGTCTAAACTTTATTCTAAACTAACACGTTAAGTTTTGTGAGCGCACAACGCGAGCTGGCTGAGCCGGGCTGACCAGTCAAGCTGAAAAAATGAAATGAGCTGTGCTGAACTGGCCTGTCGAGCTGAAAATTTGAAATGAGCTGTGCTGAGCTAGCCTTTCGAGCCGAAAAATAATATTGAGCTGTCCTGTGCTAGGCTCTCGAGACCAAAACAAAACATGAGCTGGCCTGTCGAACTGCCCAGCCAGCTGTCGAGCTGGTAAGGCCAGCTGGCTGTTGCCAAGCCCTGATAGATTCTAAGGTAGTATTGCGCATTGAAATTTCATCATCATTCTTCATGAAGCTTCATAACTGACATAACTGAATCCTATGGACTATTCCAGATTTTCTTGGAATTTTCGAAAATTTGACCTGTCCAATTATTATATTTTCTTCTCTTAGCTTAGCTCATGAGAGCCAAAATATACATTGGCTAAGCTTAGCTTATGTAAACCAAAAACAGTCTTAGACTAACTGGAAAAAATCTTAAAAAATGTTATTGTCGAACAAAGGCTCTGATTTAGGTTACAATTTTTAAACGAAAGTAATGCTGAATACATTTCTGTTTCCTACGTATAGATTTTTAAGTTCGAACCTGTAAAGCATTCGTACATATAAAAACTTAAGCAAAACATTAACCGTCGCTCTAGGGGTTAAAATTGAAAATCGGGCGACGTGGTCAAATAAACGAAAGGTTTGTCTAACAAATTTTCTGTCCTAGGTACTTAAATTTAGATCTTTTTTCTCATTATTTTGTAAACTTCCGTGAGTGAGTGGTAATTTATTAGCTATAAATTATAGCCTATAAAGTATAGGCTATAATAAACACAGCAATTGGTCGGTTTTATTTTCTATTTAATTCCTCAGTCCAAAGCAATGTTGAAAAGTGTGAGAGACACTTCCGATATCGTTGAGTCGTACGTACCTAAATTACAATATTTACTAAAAGATCAAATTTATAACAACGGTGTGGTACAAAAATAATTTTGTGCCTATTACGTCATAAATTATGAGTCATAATTATGAGTCATGATTAACGAATTTCGTCGAGCAGGATCATCATCAATCGGAAATAACACGTCCGTAGCCCATCGTCTTAGTTATTATTTACTGAGAAGATAAATTATCCAAATCATCCTTTTTTTGTTTATTTGATCGTACATGTACATAATCGATTTTTCTTACTTTCGCGAATTCTGATTATATTGGCTTTACTATCAGTAAGTACGACATGTATTAAAATGGAGTGACAATATTGCAATAAACATAAATAATTCGAAATGTACAGTGGATAGGTAATGAACAAATACTTTATTGACCCTATTCACTAATAAAACGAATTTATATTTCACGATATGGTATAATAACTGCGTCGGCAGCCCCGGAGCAGTGTTCCTAAAATGCGACATCTGCTACCGACGACCGGTCGTCGATTCCGAAATTTTTGGGAATCATCGACGAACGACGACCGTCGCGCTAAACGCATCGACGTCCGCGCGACGTCCGCTACCGACAAACTGGGGGATTTTCGGAAACTATATGTATGTACGCTTTTCCCGGAGTGCGTATAACTGTATTGCCCTTTGCCGTTTTAATTTGGCGCAGCCTGAAAAGGTCGACTATAAAAAAGGTCGAAGCACTGATTTCAGCTGAAATGGTCAAAGGCATTTTTAAAGTTTCGACCATTTCAGACTTTCGACTTTTTCAGGTTTCGAGTCGAAGCTTTCGAAGCTTTAAGATTTTCGATCTGTTCAGGCTGCGCCTTTAATTGTGGTGCGGAAATATGGTAGCTGGCGTGTTCATCATTTTCGGTTAAGTACGTTTTAAGATTTTCGAGGTCGAAATCCCAGAAAATTCTGCTTTACTTCCCAAGAAACTCAAAGTCAATGTTTTATTGTACGATAAGAGCGCAGGGGGTACGATTACCAAATTAAATGTTCACTATTGTGTTGAATAGTTTAAGCTTTTCGAACTAGCACCATTTCGACCATTGTTTCGCACTGTCCCGTTTAGTTGACATTTCAATTTGCTTATTATCAGTTTTTGTTGTGGACAAAATCCCTAGATTATAGGGCGTGCTATGCATATAATTTTTGAAAACCATGTGATAGCTAGCTACCATATTTCCGCATGATGAACATTTGCGATATAAAACATTTGGCGACGGTACGAGTTGGTCTTGCCTTTTTCTCGCTGAAGCGAAAAACGAGAAAAAAAAAGAAAAACGAGGCGCTACAACCTTTCTATACAAGCCTCGTTTGTCTTTTTCTTTTTTTTTCTCGTTTTTCACTTGAGCGAGAAAAAGGCAAGACTAACTCGTACGATGCCAAACATTTGTCAGTAGGTAATATCAACATACAGTTTGTGAACTTAATAGAAAAACAGTTTTATCAGGTTCTAACAGATGAAAAATTTAACACTTCGGACAAATTTCAAACTTTAAGCGGTTAAGTAAAATGCGGAATGAAACCCCTAAACCGCGCAGTGGACATCAGTAAACCTCGTTTTTTAAATCGTTGGTAACTTTTGAACAAAAAATTTCTAGATATCAAAATTAATGATTGAAATTACACCCCCTGCGCTTTTATCTTGCAACTATCGCATAAAGAAAATCCGCAGGATAACGGAGCGAACGGGGATACCTGCAAGATAACAGCGCAGTGCTTAACACATAAAGATAGGGATTCTTGGAAAATTGGCTGAAAAAATCTGCAAGATAACGGAGCCAACGGGAAAATCTGTAAGATAACGTTTGACAAGATAACAGCGCAGGGGGTGTAGTCTTATTGTGCATTATGTTAACTCTCAGAGGAAGATATAAAATGATAAGGGAATGGTGTGCGTTTTTTACTTTTGTACAGACACGTACCAGATCATTTTGCATTGTTTGAAAAAATGTTAACCTCTTATGTTTTAAGCAGGTGTATGGAAACAATTTGTTTGGAAGTGAAAAGCTGTACAGTATGAAAAAAAGTGTCCAAAAATATTTTTAATACTGTTTTAAGTAATACTGTTGTTAAGGAAATCAAATAAACCGGTTGTTTTCATATAGGTTTTCTATAGGTTCTGAGGATTTGGAAGAAAAACAAATCGAAAATTTAAAACAAAGTTACTTTAGTGAAATACTTCAATGTCAATATTAGAAACTGGAAATACCCACATTCTGTTTTTCAACGAGTTGATGGTCAGCAATTTTGTTGTTGACCAAGGGGCCTCCTTATACCTTTATTAATATATATCAACGAAAACTGGGTTGTTTGCTTATATACGAACACTTTCCCTGAGAGTTAATTACCTTCCAACATTCAAAAGTTATAACATACACCGCCTATCTGCTTGAAGTAACAATTTTTGCTTGAAGTGACAGTTTTTTGGTTAATTTTGGTGTTAATTTAAGTAGGTAGGTGGTGTATTTGAAACTGGCCAATTAGCCAATTGTGACCAATCTACTCCATTAAGGCCCTTAATTTAAGGGTTACGTGGCGTGAATAATAATTTGTATTTTTGACCGAAAATATGATGAATAATTGTCCATACTCTACCATAATAATTACTGTGTCTGATCAGGTTTTTATCAATACGGTATTGCCAATCAGGGTTGGTAAAACGGACTAAAAAATCAGACCCGACTAAAGACAAACAAAGACAATGCTCAAAAAACCGGTGTTTAACCAACCCTGATTGCCAATACTTAGCTTGCTTCTGGGATGACTTTGCCACGCAGTCGCGTCTTTTTTTTTTGAACTGTTTGTGAAGTTTGTGCAATACCATTGTTTGACTTATTAAAGAAGAATTATATCTTTCGTATAACACCTGACGGGTTATCAAAACACTAGTAATCGTACCAAGATTGGGTTATCTTACCACTTTTCGGACTAGAACGTTTTGTCCTACTAATTCAACAGAAATAATTTCAAAGCGTTGAGAAGTTAACTTACTCATTTCAGCGTTAATAAAATCAAGACTACCCGTCAGGTGGTACTTTGTACACTGATTAAAATATGTTTGAATTTCAAAACGCTAGCTAATTATTAAGATCTACAAAAAATTTTCAGACAACGATTCTAAAAGGCAAAGGATAATTTATTCATCGCTTCTTCCATCTTTTGTAGCTTGTTAGAGACGACTTATCAATCGATTAGTCATTTACTCGCCCGTAGATTACTAAGGTTATATATTATACAATTCTTATCGAGGGTTTTCGGAGAAAGGCCACCAGAGGCCCCTCAGGAGGAGCCAAACTTGCACAAATTGACAACCGAGGTGTGTTTATAACGGACAAAAGAACAAAAATATTTGTACAACCCTGGCCCCTCCTTAGGGACCTCCAGTGGTCTTTCTCCGAAAAACGTTATCTCCGAAAACCCGCGATGCCTTAACTTGCGTTGCCCAACGCCCAACTTAACGTGTTAGTGAAGATTGGTGCGTCGGCCATCGTTTCCAACACTACTTAAAGCGTAGACGGCCTGGTTGGAAGAGATGAAAAACTTGGCCTGAGTAAGTAGCAAAAAAGAAATTTCTAGAGCCGATAACACTCTCTTACGAATTTCTTCAAGGTATATTTTTTCCAAAAATCTTGTCGACGCAACGTTTTGAACATTTACAGAATTTGTTAATTTGCTTGAAAACGGGATTCCTGTATGTTTCGTTATTTTTCAAGGTTTCCATGATTTTCCGGCAACCAGCAGAAATTGATTTCCAAAAAAGTAGTGTTGAAGCAGTAAGGAAACAGTTTTACATGGGGTAGTATAAGGTCTGTGAACTTGCGGATTATAAGGTTAGTTTTCGCAACCAAATTCATTTTTTCAGGTTTTTCATGCAAATACCTCCCCCGTAAGAAATCGGGCGGCGTTTTTCGAAATCTTCCTAGACAGTATTTCAAAGAATCATCAGAAGGCCAACAAAGGCATGATTTATGTGAAAAAACGGAGTTGACCTAATAACCACCACCCCCTGTAATATATTTAATTAAATTTTTGAGAAACATTAATATTTATAAGGTATGAAACTCGTACTATATTTCGAGGACACGTTTCGAGACATTCTAGAAAATGTACTTGTTTCGGGGACACCCGTTTTGAGGACGAGGTGAAGGAAAAAAATCAGTTGGCCTGATAAAAAGTATTGAGATAATTGTATTTTAGACCTTGAAATTCTGGCGAGAAGTTTAGGGCGGTTTTGACTCATTATTGCGTAATATACGTGATTCGTTTAACTTGGTCTTGACATTACAAGGTAACTTTTCGAGACAAACTTTTTGCCACTTTTAGTTTTTTTTTGATTTTTTTTTTGTTTTTGGCCAACTCATTTTTTTCTTCCCTTATACTGTAGTATATGGACCACGTTGAAACAGAATTGTTAGTCAAGTTCTCAAGATCTTTTTTTTTGGAGGAACTGTCTCGGAAAAATTTTTTTTGAATACTTTTGTGAATTTTTCACAGAAATTCGTAACATCTAGAACCAATAGAAAAAACAGGGATATTTTTTGATCAAACATAATCATCCAAAATATTGATGCACAGTAATAAACAGTGTACAGAATTGATTATTTACATATACAGGGAGTGCGTCATATTAAGCGACAAAAATGCTTTTCTGCGAAAAAAGTTTCTAAGGGTTGAAATTAAGGCACAAAAGAGGAATTTGGTCAAATATAGCAAACCGTCCCTTAATGTGAGATCCCTGTAATGTATTTTTAATTTTATTATAAAAAAAAACAAGGCACAGAAAATTGTAAAATCTGATTTTCGATATGTTATTTTTCATTTTAATAGATTTTGGATAAATTTAGTAAATTTTTTTCTCGGAAATGGGGGTCAGCATAGTTTTCTATGCTTTATTGATGAGCAGCTTTTCTGAGAAAAAAACGAGCTCCATTAGAACCATTCAAAATTCATTATCTAAATCATGACATTTTGACAAAATTTATGACAATGTGGATATCTTTCAGTTATAAATTATAACTTATAATTGTTTTCGCCTCAAACACCTATGGCCACGGTTAGCAAACTTTACGTGTCACGTATTTCAGCAATAATCTAGTACACATGAAATTTGGAAACCGATAAAACAATTTCAGTTTGTTGACCCTAACCAACGTCCAATCGAACTCATTCGATACCACATTAATATAAGTACTTTTTTAGCATCTGAAGTTTGCAAACATCAGGTCATACCCGTGAATACAGTACGAGGTATAAACTACACCACCTGTCTACGGAACTTAACAAAGCGCTGAGGAAAAAAAGGTGTTAAGTTCCGGGAATTTTGTTAAGTTCCGGGCATTTTGTTAAGTTTAGGTCGCAGTGCGTAGGCGGAAATGCCGAAAAGCATTTGGAAAACTGTTAACCTCCGGGCAAACAGGCTTTTTTTTCAAAACAGACAAAACTGTTAAGTTCCGGGCAAATAGGCTTTTTTTCTAGATTTTGTGAAAATTTCCGAACAAAAACTTAATTTACAATAATTTACACTATTTCTGCTATAAATGATACTATTATTCATCACGAAAGAGAAAACTGAAAAAATGACACAAAAAGACATTTGTCAATTGAGAAAAAAATCGAGATTATAAAACTTGTGGATCAAGCGTCAGAAAAATAGGCAAAAAAAAGTGTTGAGTTCCAGGAATTTTGTTAAGTTCCGGGAATATTGTTAAGTTTAGGTCGCAGTGCGTAGGCGGAAAAGTTGACGCGAAATGACTGTTAAGTTCCGGGTATTTTGTTAAGTTCCGGGCATTTTGTTAAGTTTAGGGGCGTTAACTTCCGTAGACAGGCGGTGTATACCGTATAATAACGCGCTTCTCGCTTGTCTAGTTTTTAAGCTTATTTTAATACAAAATTTGAGAAAGCGAGAAGCACTTTATTTTACCCCATACCGTAGTTACATTCCATGTTATTCAACTTTTCGAATTACCATTCCAAACCAGTATTGGAACCCAAGTGTAAAAAACACGTGTCATATCGTTTATTCGTACGTACCTAAAATTGAATGGTTAGCTAAATTCCAAATTCTTCAAATAATTCTGCAATATGTAAGTGTCTTGGCACTATTTGGTAGCGACGACAAAATAAACTGGCATAAGATTTTTCTACTAAAGTCCCCAATACCATAATAGACGATCCCATAACGAACGCTTTTTCAGTCAAAAAAGTAATAAAGGTTCCAAAATGAACCGTTCGAACACAAAAGTGTGATTTTCATACAAATATGATACAAATTAATCCCATAACGTTTTCACTTCTCGGAAAAATTGTTCGTCAACGGATAAGCGTCCCTTATGGGCCATAAGGGACGCTTATCCGTTGACGAACAATTTTTCCGAGAAGTGAAAACGTCCCTTATGGGATTAGGGACTGTAGCACTTTTGTTATGATATTGGTTATATGTTACAATCTTTGTCGTGGCAAATAATGTTACCAGTTTATTTCAAGAAAAGTGCAACCCACCCATCAGTAACATTTTTAAGTATAGCCAGTATCATGACCAGAAAGATCAGCTGAAAAGGGCTCGATAGGGGCATGAATCATGCCGCATGATGAAGGGTCAGATATTCTAATGAAGGAGAACACCACGAAGCGGCGCTTATAACGGCCCTATTACCAATCACATGAGCCATTGAAAAATATCTACTTATGAGACTGACTATAGTCCCTACAAGGTTTCACTTTGCGATGTATAGAAGTTTAATACGGCCTTGCTTCCCTGGCCCTCGACAGGAACTTGACGGCGGCCGGGCACAGTTTCACTTTTTGTAGTGAAATTTACCGGAAAAAAAATTTGAAGAGAGAAAATAAGCATGATGAGTACAGAAAAAGCATGATGAGTACAGAACAAATATGTCAAGAAAAGTCCTTTTAGCTCAGAGAATTGTGGGAGCAAAGATTCTGCTCAAATTTCTGATGTATTAAAATGGTTTATTAATGATTTCATTTTATATCTTTGCTTACTCCCTAATCTTGGACGCAGTTTCGTCTTCACTCCAAAAAAAAAAAACTTGGACAGCAGGTACCGCGGTCTTTCCGAGCAAAAGTTTTTCGAAAAAAAGTTACGAGAAAATATTCGTAGAATATTCCAGAAAAACGTTGTTTCGTACATTACATGTGAAACATCAGAAATTCATTCAAATTTTCATTAAAAAATTTTCCTCGATAAAGTTTTCTTCGAAAAACAGTAGCACGGTCGGAATTAATTTACCTTAACCCCAAGTTGGGGTCCCCAACTAGGGTGTTCAGTCCGAGACCAGATTTTGTCGATTTTGGAATGGCGCTCAGAATTTGGTAAGAAACATAATATCTACTCTACAGTTACTCAGGCAAAAAAAAATTGGCAAAGTTAGCTTCGGACTGAAAACCCTATCCCCAACCAAAAATATTCAGCAGCACCCTAAATTCTAGGACATTTTTTGTTTCGATATTTTTGTTGGGGGTAAACAATGTTAATTTATATTAACTCGACCACGTATTTGAAAAGACGCACCCCGTCCACGTACTTCGGCTACAAATTTGTAGCCGCGCCGTTTAAACGCGATTGCAAACAAGCGGTTCAATATTTTTCACTAATTAGTTTTTTGTTCTGAAGTTTGCGAACTTGCACTTTGAATACTACATTAAAAGTTAAAATACACATACAAAAAATAGTTTAAACGGATATTTTAATCAGATGGCCTTAGAAGTTAGAAAATATTTGTTTTTCTTTGATTTTTTTATTGCATGAATTATAAATTAAAAAAAATTGTGATAAAGATCTGTCACTTGGTTTGATATCAAAAAAAATGTTTTGTGGGGTTATCAGCGTGTTACGGACAGAACTAAAGACGCAAGACGTGGGACTAATTAATAATGGCCACCTGCGGTTTTGTATTGGTTGTCCAAAATAAAAAATATTTATTCATGACTGTCATTTTCAAAAATAGAGGATAAAATTTGAGGTAAAGTTGTTAAAATGAGATCTTTTTTAGAGATGTCTAACATGTTTAATTTTGCAATATAGAGGTGCTGGCTACAAATTTGTAGCCAAAATACGTGGACGAGTTAAGGAGGATGGTGACCTAAAAGCCAATAATTTTAAGTTTTTGTCCATATTCTTTGATAAACATTTCTGAGCTGACAGGCCAAGTTTGAACTTAACTGGTAGTGTGCTTGAAGAAAAAAGACTGGCTTTTCGAGTCTTAATTTTTTTCGAAAACAGGGTCACCAACCTCCAAGAGTGTCCGAGAGACTGATTTTTAAAATTTACTTGTCGGGATAGAGACACTTCTAATACTGACGATACTGAAACTTTGAAAATAAATAGGGCATAATTTATCCAATAAAGCGAACAAATATTTTTTGTAGGTTGTTGGTGGCCTTGTACTTTCCCTTAGGTCCAGCACGTTTGCGCCGGAAGAACGCGGTAAGCCGGTTTTACTTTTAATACTCGGATATTGTAGTTTTATCGGGCTACAGCGATACTTGCCCGCTGTTTTCTAATTTTTAGTGGTAGTCAAATGATGTCAACATGAATACGCGAGTTTTAATTTTATGCGTATTTTCCAAGTTTATCAAGCGCTCCAGTCAATTCCATCCATTTCCAGCAAACGGCGGACAAGTTCCGCTTAAGCCAATCAAAATCATATATCAGATGGGAGTGTGAAAACTTATACAGTATTAGTAATTCAGTGTACAGTATACGGGTCACTTCCCAAAATTATTTTTTTTTGTTGGACAATTTCCTACCCAGTACCAAAGTTTCATCAATTATGTGAGCGTTACAATTAGTCCTAATCTCAGACAGTAAATTCCAAAAGTAAGTTTTCTCGGACACAGATGTCAATTTATAATAAACATTGTTGATTTTCATGCTAAAAACTCATAGATAAAATATTTTCCGCTCCAGTTGAATTTTTATCCACCATATTATTTGCGCTTTCGCTGTCGCAAAGTTCCGTTTAATTTTTCAAATTTGTGCCACAAGTCCAAATCAGCGCAAGAATTGAAATTGTAAGAAACACTTTTTATATCGCTTTTTCGTACATACCTAAAATAAAATTATTAATTAGAATTTCCAAATCAGTTACACATTATTAGAACAAACGGGTCTTGTGTAGTATTCAAAATCTGCCGAAAGAGGTAAAAGTAAATAAAAGAAATTAAGGAGGTGAAAAACCCTTTGTTTTCAAACATGACATGCCAGAAAATTGAACGTAAAAGGTACATGAATTTGAATGCTCTTTTTTAAAACTTTTTTTTAGAAATTACCACGCATCAGCTTATTGGTTTTATCAAACAAAAAATATAACCACCGGTCATCCACAAACCGATGAAGTTGGCTAAAGCATTATAGGCTCTATAATATAGAGTACTATGGTATCGAAATTATTTACAAAAAAGTTGTTTCTAAGAACACTTGCCTTAGAGAAAATTTGTATATTATATACAATCATTTTTTTCATAATCGTGGTTAGTCGAAATTTTCTAGATTGATAATTCCATATGAACTTGGAAGAACTTTATTATCAGCAAACCCTTCTCAATTGATCAAACGAAAATTATATTTCCCTTTTTGCGTTTTATTTGTAAACAAATGGTCCCTCACCTGCTGGGTAGCCTAAATTGTGAAAACGAAAATAAAGCATTTTTCTTGTTTCACGTGTTTACTATATTCGTTAATCAGCGACTTAAATTTTCATTTCGGGAAGGTAATTGGACGGTAAGAGGGCTCTTTTGTTTTCTAACGTTTGTGGTCACGTTAAGATTAGTTATATTGTAAAACAACTTTTCAATATAATTGTGCACCTTGTTATATAACTGAGTATTAGGGCCCCATTCAAAAATGAAAAATTTTTGAAAAATTTTGTTCTGTTCAGGGATGAAAGCCCTGTTTCTCAGGATCTCTAAACAGAACAAAAATTTTCAAAGAAATTCATTTTTGAATCGGGCCCTTAACTAAACTCATCTCATCATGAATACGTTGCCCAATTAACGAAATAAAAAAGGCAGGCCTTTGGCCAATGGCGATGAAGATCAAGAAAAGAGTGATGAGTAACCGAATTTGAAAAAATGTATTTTCAACTAAGCACGTTTGCATTCTCGCTCCTTTTTTGGCCAATACACAAACGCATGTGGCCAGTTGAACATGTATTAAAAATCGAGTACTTATCAGTTTGTTCAGTCAGTACTTATCGCCATTGGCCAAAGACTTTTTTTATTTCGTTAATTGAACAACGAATTCATGACTAGAAGACCTTATTAGGTAAAGAACGTGCTTAAATAATAATAAAACAATTATTTGAAATTTGATNCAGGCCTTTGGCCAATGGCGATGAAGATCAAGAAAAAAGTGATGAGTAACCGAATTTGAAAAAATGTATTTTCAACTAAGCACGTTTGCATTCTCGCTCCTTTTTTGGCCAATACACAAACGCATGTGGTCCGTTGAACATGCATTAAAAATCGAGTACTTATCAGTTTGTTCAGTCAGTACTTATCGCCATTGGCCGAAGACTTTTTTTATTTCGTTAATTGAACAACGAATTCATGATTAGAAGACCTTATTAGGTAAAGAACGTGCTTAAATAATAATAAAACAATTATTTGAAATTTGATGCATAGGGATTCATTGTTATCTTAAATGCCATGGAGAACATTTGGCACTAATTGCAATATTATCTGCCGTACAATCTACGCTATAATTGTCGCTTCATTTCATGAATTTCAGTTCTTCAAATTCTTGTGACCAGTCCAAACCATTGAAAGTTTACAAAGCAATTGTTTTATCGTTTAATTGTACATACCTAAAAGCAAATGGTTAGTTAAATCTTAATTATTGTAATAATAATGTGTAAGAGTTTCGTTGTAAGGGAAAGCTTGAAAATGAAAGCGTATGTGCTCTTAAGTTATGGGCATTAAAGAACGAAAGTTATATATAACTATGCACTACGCAGTGCGGGACGCACAGCGACTGGGTAAATATGGGTCTTATATCTCAACGAATTTACGCAAATTGAGCGTATTGAGAGCTGATTGAGATTTAGGATATAATTATATCGTTACCTCAATTCACTTTCCAACAGCATTTATATCAATTGGTGCAATTGGTGACTGAAGTGGGATTCCAACCCACGCCCCCGAAGAGAAACTGGGACGGGACCTGCTTTTGATGCTAACCGTATGATCAAAAGAAAAACAAAAACGACAGAAAACGAAGAAAAAAAGTATAAAACTAACAAAAAATCTTAAAAAAAGTAAAAACAAATGAAGAAAAAGNCGCTTCATTTCATGAATTTCAGTTCTTCAAATTCTTGTGACCAGTCCAAACCATTGAAAGTTTACAAAGCAATTGTTTTATCGTTTAATTGTACATACCTAAAAGCAAATGGTTAGTTAAATCTTAATTATTGTAATAATAATGTGTAAGAGTTTCGTTGTAAGGGAAAGCTTGAAAATGAAAGCGTATGTGCTCTTAAGTTATGGGCATTAAAGAACGAAAGTTATATATAACTATGCACTACGCAGTGCGGGACATTGAAAGTTAACCTCCCGTGATGAACTCCCGTGGCGCATATTTACCAAGTCGCACAGAAAACGAAGAAAAAAAGTATAAATCTAACAAAAAATCTTTAAAAAAGTAAAAACAAATGAAGAAAAAGTAAAAAAAGCGCTGTAAAAAATCCTTAATTTCTGTTTTTTTTTTGGGGGGCGGGTTACCTCCCGTGATGAACTCCCGTGGTGCATATTCACCAAGTCGCACAGCTTTACCAAGATCCACAATATGGATCACCTATATATTCGAATTTACGCAAATAAAAGCTGACTGAGATTTAGAATATATTTATATCGTTGTCTCAAATCACTTTGCAACAGCATTTATATGATTGTGCAGCAGTTACCCGACACCTTTCGCAGTTATACAACACGCTCTGTAATGATCCGGCACCTTTTCGTAGACAAATTAAATTTCTTAAGTTTATCATTGTTTTTTTTTTAATTTTAACTGTTCAACAAGATCGTATCGCCCATATTTTTGCAAAAAAACGTATTTTGACAGATTTTAGACCCTATGACTCGTATGGTCAGTGACTATATCTTGACAAATTTCCATGTATTACAGTTTTTTTTTTCTTAATCCATCTAGTTTCCAGAAAAAAAACAAGTTTATTAACCTGCGCATTTAAACGACATTTTTTTTCGTGAAGAGAAAAAATATCAGCAAAAAATATTTGTTAGACTATTTTTTTATTTACTTGTTTGTTTTTTAGTTTAGTTTTATCTTTTTAGTAACAAAATAAACACATTGCAGAAAACCATCAACTGGCGCGCGGTTTGAGACCTACTATCCATGGAATTTTTTATGAGAATTCGCCAAATAAAATAACGCATTTGTTTGGATTTAGGTCATATAATGAGAATATCCGATATGTTCAAAAAAGAATGAGAACATAAATATTTATTCATTTTCACAATACCCGGAAACCCAGAAAAAAACGAAGAAATTTAAGCTTGTAAAAGCTTAATGTTGAAGTTTGATATGTTACTTATTTAACTTTTCAAAGAGAATTTAAAAATTCGGTTATTAAGCCAGTATAATTTAGTACGTGCGGTTTGTCGACGAGTGCCTAATATTAGGATCTGAGTCTCTGTTAAACTTTGACTTTTGTGTCTCTGTCGGTTAATTTTACCATAAAAGTAGTCGATAAGGTTTATAGTAATTAACATTGAGGTTTAAATACAAAATTATATATCAACCACGTAGTTCTTTATTGATTATATACTCAGTAATTATTATTGGTCATAGTCTGTAAATAATAAGATCACGGGTCAAGTCATACATTTGTTCACTACGCCTCAAAATCATCCTCAGACTAAACTTGGGATCACGAGGTGCGGTGCACAAATGTATAAAAATCATTTGCGGTTATCATTTGGGTGTAGGCTACACCGTGTAGCGTGCATGTAAGATAATTATGGCATGCAAGCATTACGTGACCAGGAATGATTGTCATATATATATAGTACAGGCAGAGGGCTTGATAAGGGACAGTTTGCGAATTTCAAAAAGGGTCCCTTATTAAGCACCTGTCCCTTAAATTAGTACCCCAGGTCTTTTGTCTGATAGTCGTATATTTCTGAGCCAATCAAATCACTTTAAGAATATTTGGACAGGAATTGAATGGTAGTTTTTTGGATAAAGACGCAAATAACCGGTCCATATGATTTTTGGTATCGTCAGTCTCGATTTACCTAAATTAGGTATTATATAGTCCTTGCTTTCAATACGGACGATTGCATCCAATACGGAATGGACACTATGATAATTTTTCGGTATTTTCGATAAATGACGCTACTTTCGATAAAGACGCAATTTTCGATAATCATAAACGTCCGTAATGGAAGTAAGGAAGGTCGAATTCAGTTTTTTTTAGCAAACTGAAGATTCTAAGTTAAAACTCATATGGCCCATATCATATGGGCCATATGATAAGGGCTAAAAAAATCCATTCCCAGTAATTGTCAAAGAGGACCTTCGTCTAATGCAAGCTCACATATGACAAGAATCGTGGCAGTATATTGATTATCAAACATGGGTGTGCTATTCAAAGGAAGCTTTGGTAAAATTCCCACAACCCAAACAACTCACAAACAACTTTTAAATTTGTCAAATTATTTTGACTGTGAAGTAAGAGTTAGCTAAAACCGACCCGTAATGAGAACTTTATTTTTCTTCCCTTAAAAAGCACAAGCGTCCCTTGACTCCGATGCGCCGCTAATGGACTAGTTTTCATGCGCCGGTACCTACACACCGTGTGTAGGTCACTCTTATCCCTTCGCCATTTCTTACCCGTTTAACTTTTAGTGCTAAAAATTACACGGGGTAGTCTCCCAAGTATACAGTATGTAAGACCTATGGCGATAAGGGAGTTTGAAATTTTGTGTCACAAGTCTAGTATGCGGCTCGCTCGGCCTCGTTTCTTTTTGTGGAGACTATTCCACAACATATAAAAGGGCCTTTTTACTTAACCTTTTTACCAGCTACTCTTCCGCAGTTTATCAATTCGGGGATACGTATCTCTGGTCATTACAATAAAAAAATTTTAAAGTTATTAAAATGTCCAAAAAGTCATAAAAATGATAAAAAAGCCAATTGAAAAATAAATGGGAGAAAAAAAATACATTTTGGAATAAAAATACACAAAATGAACAAAATATCTAAAATCCACTTATTATTTGATATATTTTTTAGTGTTCTAAAAGGAGATAGACAGTTTTACATAGCTTTTTTTAATATAATTTTTACTTCTCAGAGCAAAAAGTACTACAATGTAGACGCGAGACTGAAATTTTGTTGTTTTTTTAGAGAGATACAGCACAAGTACTACATTAATTCTGGATTCCCTTATCGCAATAGGTCTTACATAATGTACTTTATCAGAATATGTAAAAAAATCAAAATAAATCAATTGGTTGTGCCATTGACGGTCATATCATTGACGGTCATATATTGGCATTTTCTGAACGTATTTGTAACAAACTCGATTATGGGAAAAAATTCTACGACAATTTCCTTTAATATAATGTTAAAATTGGAAAAATACAATTAAAGCTAAAAATTTTACAAGGAAAAAGAAAAAAAATAGTGGTGAACAAATGTTGATTTTTTTAGCATGCTCAAATCAAAGAAATCGATTTTGAATACCTTTAGAGAAAGTTAAAAAACTTGAAAAAATTTTAAGTTGCTCCATTATGTGAACGACTTAAATAAATCTTAACATCTAAATTTTTTTACTCGTGGAGCGCGTGCGATTATTTGGGGCAAAAACGGTCGACTTTTCAAATGCATTTTCTACTATAACGCGATGTACCGCGCGAAAAAAGTCCATATACCTATAATGTATTTTTATCAGCATTTTTTTTTTTTGTTATTTATTTTAAAGGTATGTGCACCATCTGACCACTTATCTTAACAACTTAAGATAATGTGTGTTAAGATAACTGGTTTTGACGTTATTTATTTTTTAATAGTTTTTATTTGACGGAAAATTAAAAAAAAGTGATAAAATCGATAAAAATTTTTTGAAGACATTTGCCCAAAAAAGTGCACATTGAGAGGTAAATTCCGCTCAAAATAAGGCCTAAAAAAGATGCACATTGAGAGGTATTTACAAACTTTCGTGAAAAAAACGACCATCGAGAGACATCCACATCGAGAGAGCGCCCCTCGAGACAATTTTTTTACCGCTTAATTTTTTACCGGATACATTCAAACTACAAGGGGAAAGTTCGAGCTCTGATCAACAACACCTACGTTTTGTACAAAATTTACAAAAAACGGATATCAGAACGGCCTACATGCACCAAAAACATTGATTTTACTCGACTGAAAAGCACTTTATTTCAAGAATTAGCGTTTGGACTTATCAAAAAAAAAAATTATTCCGGTTTGTCTTCCAGTGCGCCCTGATCCACCACAACACATTCAAGAAATAGTCCTTCATTCTCGCCGATGTCATATGGGACTAACATGTCGCAGTCGTGTGAAATGTACTTCCTGCACACGCATCACGTGTCTTTAACATACAAAATATGCGAGCAGTGTATAAAAAAACTGTAAACAAAATTGTTTGCAAAGTGTTTATTTTATAGCTGTCAAAATAAATTTGTCTCACTTTATTGTTAATAAATTAAANAAAAATGAGCCCTAGGAGTTAATATCAAAAATTATATTGTGAAATTTTGAAATTTCAATAGTTTTAATTAATTTTTTTTATTTCAAATTAATTTTAAACATAAATTAAGAATTAAAGAAAAAAACTGGTTGATAATTGTATTTTATTGAAATTTTGATTTTTAAGTTGTTGCGCGTTTCGGGTCATAAAAAGCTAACTCTTAAGCGTCGCAGGCGTTTTTTAAGACTATTAAAGTAAAACTCTTGAACACTATTTTTTTCGATTAAATTTTCATTTATTTTCTTTCCCTAATGATTACAATAAATAGCAAGCAATAGGTAAAAACTATGTTTTACTTATATCACGAAAAGTCAATCAAGGTATACTAAAATAAAACAACATTTGGTGTCAGAAGTCGGATTCGAACCCACGCCTCCGAAATCTTGATAATTCAATAGTGCGACTAAATTTACTGTACTCGCTTAAGATTTTCCAATTGTGTCAAGAAAATTGTTCTCTGTGCGGTGAAGGAAAAAAAAGAACTACACTTCACTTACAAGCAGATTGCCATATTCACTCTCGTGTTCCTTAATCTTCGAGCGAAGGTCAAGCAGGCTGGTGGAACAAAATGGATTTAAAAAAGAAAATTGGTCTTTGAATACATAAAAATCATGATTTTTTTTATAAATTTCCTATTGCTATTAACCTTAAACTCATTCTTGAATTATATACAAGTATGAATTCGACTAAGTGAACCTTGAAGGGTTATAAATTACT
>SCLG01000128.1:31705-70632 GCA_004367875.1 Oikopleura albicans
ACATGTTTCGTTCATTAATTTGCACCACATGTTTCGTTCATTAATTTGCACCACATGTTTCCTTCATTAACAATGGGGATAAATGTGGTTTTATTGCTTGTAGACTATGACATATTATTGATCATAGTCCATAACTTATTATAGACTTGAAGTAATACGATAACGGGTTTAGTCATACATTTGTGCACTCCGCCTCAAAATCAGTCTCAGGATGAATTTGGGCTCACGAGGTGCACAAATTGAACACTTTAACGGCAATTTTAGTACTACAAAAAATTATAAAATCTACTGTATATCTCATAGGACCCAGTCACGAACATTTAAGATCTTTTTTTCGCTGAGCATACTGTATTTAATTATTGTGGGCCTATAAGGCGTTTTTATTTGAAAATTGTTGGGGCCATATTGTATAATTCAAAAAGTTAGTAAGAAAAAGTGTAAAAATGAAATTCAAAAAATCTCTGTAGGGCTATTGAATTTTTTGAAGGTCAAAATAAAATTGACCTTCGAAAATTCTAGAGGTCGCCTCAGACTTTTAATGAATTTTATTCTTACACTTTTTCTCACTAACTTTTTGAGATCTACATTTCGAGAAACTTTTTACCGAAAAATATTTTCCCGAAGAAACTCTAATACACTCCTTGAGGTTTTATGTGCCCATTTCGCGACCTGAAAAGTGGGCACATAAACTGAAATTGGGCACATAAACCCCCAAGAGTAAGCGGAAAAGTTTGCTGAATTTTTTTTGGGCACATAAACCGACGGTCGGGCTCGTTCTAGATGTGTATCAAAATTCGGTGCATAAACTGTACATATAACATGTTTTTGTAAAGCGTAAAATTACAAAACTTAATTCAAAAAGGCAAAAAAAAACTAAATATATCACTTGTCGGTTGATATAAAAAAGAGATTTAAGTCATTAGCCCCATGATTGAAATGACTCAGGTAAAGTAAAAATGACTCAGTCACATAAACCCTCATGCGTGGGCGGGATTCCTGGAAAACTTTTTCTCAGAAACTGGGCACATAAACCATCCATCGGGGCTTAGTGGGCACATAAACCCCGAGCACATAAACCCTCAAGAAGTGTAGTGCATCAGAGGCGAATGCAGAGCAGCTCTTTTGAAAGGCTCATTTGAATTTCCTTCCGAAAACCGTATTCTTCAAAAACCCATTTTTTAACTCGCAAGGGTCCCAAGTGACATATAATCCTTACGGGGACATTGGTGCAAATTTGCACCGAACGCCCTGGCGGTTATGTTAAGGTTTGCATCAAAGAGAACGATGCGGTTTCTAAGGTAATTTACCACGACGAATTCGATGAGAACCATAGAAAAGTTCTCAAACGTCTCCAGAAGACTATAGAAAGATTTGTAAAAAAACCCTGTAAATAGGGCAACTTTTCCAGCAGCTAATTTAGACATACGACGAAAGACTATAAAAAATCGATGAAACAGTTGTCGACTCATTTTTTGGGAGCTTTTTATTGACCGTTTTTTTGTGAGTACCCTTATGGGAAATACCCCATATGGGTATATTATCAAAAACCTATATTTGGTACCCCCATAAGGGTATTTTCAAAAAAACATACCAAAAAAAGCTCTCAAAAAATGAGTCGACATCTGTCTCAGGGTTTTTCAATATTTTTATGTTTTCAGGACGAAATGAGCAAAAATAGAAAATCGCCGATTTTGAACGTGTCCGATAAATTTCGAATTCTCGAATTTTTAGCAAAAAAATTAGTTTTATTGTATGTCTTATATTGTTCCTCATAAAATTTGGTGAGACCCCTGTTTCAGCGATTTTCGATTAAGCCCGGTTTACAATCATTTTCGGTCGATTTAAGGCGTTTGGTGCAAATTTGCACCAATGTCCCCCTGGGAGTTTACTTTCCCCGAAAAACGTTTTGTCCGAAGGCCGTTTTCTCGGAAAGATTTTGCTTGTATTTTCCTCAAAAATTATCTGGAATATTTCCATTTTCAAGCTTAAGAACATAGCAATATTCTATTAGTATTATATAATAACTTTATTATACACCACCTAACCATGTGAGATAACACCAATTTTTCCGAAAAAAGGTGTTATCTCAGATGCAAATTGTTATCTCAAATGCAAACTGTTATCCCAAATGGGTAGTGCGTAGGTTAAAACCCTGGAAAACTTGAAACAACTGTTATCCCAAATGCAAAGCCTATTTAGGCTTTGGGGAACTTTCCATTAGTTTTGTGAAAAATTTCCAGTAATTTCTGGGAATTTTTCACTGTCAATTTTTAGATCGCATTCTAGATTTTAAAATGAAGTTATATAATTGATAATTTATAAATTAATTGATAAATTATCATTTTTTTGTTTCTAAAATGAACTCAAATTTGAAAAAAAAATATTTGATTGTACTTTTTTATTTAAAAAAGAATACGAAGACATTCGTCTGACGCCGCTTTAATGTTACAAAATTTCCCTAAATTAAGCTATCATTAATTGTATTCAATTTTTTATGAACTTTTCGAATTTTTATAAAAAAATATTTCGGGTGCTTAACTACACTTTTCAAAATTTTATAAAAATATTTCGGGTGTTTAACTACACTTTTCAAAATTAACAGAGTAATCAAGGAAAAAAGAGTGATTTTAAATNCGCAACTTTATTCCAATGTTTGCATATTGCATTATTTTTGTCTAAATTATGTGGGACAAATTTTATTTTCGTTCAATAAGCAATTCATCCGGTGTTCATTGAAGTCTAGTAATTTACGCCACAAATATTCATGCAAGTTGAAAAAAATCATTGTACTTTGCCAAAAATACGAAGCGTTTTTTATTCAAGACAATTCTCAATTACTAAGAGAGTGCTATCAGCGGCTTGAAATCCAAAAAAATGTTTTTGAAAAAAAAAAAACGCTGGAATATCTGGAAAAAAATATGCGTGTAGTTATTCCTCACGCCAAGTGAAATCGTCATTTTTTCAGTCGTGTCCTAATATATTTTTTCATAAAAAATGCTACACGGCGTCATCAGCAGACAGAACAACACTATGTGCCTCTAATGTGTTTAAAATGCGGCCGTCAATTCCTGAACATATCTTGCTCGTTTAATAAGTTTAATTTTGGAGGTCTTAAATATTCAAATTATTTGGAAATAAAGTGTGCGGTATTAGTATTACCTCATTATGAGTAAACAAAATTTGCATTATTACACAAAGTACAAACAATCAACACAAAGTATAAACATCACGTGACTGACCGATATAATACACCATCTACGCCGTTATCTGGCCGGCATTTTTGACGAAAAAACATTTTGTTCCGTTATGATGGCCAGATAATGACGCAGTGCTTAACATATAAAGATAGGAGTTTCTTGAAAATTATTCCTGAAAATTTCGACCATATAAAGGAACGAGCGGAAAACCCGGCCAGATTATGGCGAAAGGAATGTCATCTATATCAGACAAACTCCTATTTTATAATTAACCGCAAAAATAAAATTGTATTTAAGAGAAGCTAAAAACGTGCATTTCTGCACAACCAGGCGCGCAAGCAGGTAGTTAAATTAGGCACAGGGTAGTTTATAAAATCTTTATGTACGGAGCGTTCCTCAATTATGGGTTCGATATATCGGGGTAAAAAAATTAATCAAATGTATATCTAGAAAACTGCATTATCTAACGAAATTTTGAAATGCCAATACCCAAATGCATCAATTATATTTCTGTACTAGTCGGACCATATCAGGGCCCACACTTCGATGACCTATTTTTGCACCAAATTTTCAATTAAAATTCATACCTAGTAAAGACAAATTGTGGGCATTGTTTTGGTCGGACTGTTTAAATTATATTAGTATTATATATTTAATTAGTATGAGCAAATTTGACAAAAAAACAACAACGAAAAACTGCGTCATGCTGCATCCTGATCAAAATGACAATGTACCGTTATTTTAATTTGGTTGTAATACTTATACTTCATGTGACAAATGGCGGCCGAAAAAATACAATTATCGGTGCATATATCTGTCGTTCACCAAAATATACAAAATATAATTTTCTTTACGGTACATGCCAGTTTGAGCAGCAAACGATCTGATTTAATTTGTGTACTTTGACGCCCTACGTGATGGATAATTCTCTTTTTGAGTCAAATCTCACTGCTACGGTTTGCAAGCCTAAGTCAATAAGCTCCAAAAAGTTACGCAAGCCAAAACACCAAAAACACGCCAAAATCTGGAATTGCAAATTGAATGACTCAAAATAAATATCCCAAGCTATCGGAATGAGCGGAGACCGTACCAAAAAGACCATATAATTAATAGGGATACGATAGGTAGTGTGTAGCTTTATTATGGAACCAGAAAATCACATATCTCATGAAGGACACGTCGGGAAGTACTGACTACATATTGATTCTGCGTTTAGAATACTACTTAATGAAATGGTATTTGAAACGGTACCGTCTGAATCGGTCTTTTTCTGGCGAATGCGTAATCGGCCAAAATTTCTACACTTCTGACCAATGATAGTGCTCAAAAGGGCAAAATTTTCGACGGATTAACCTTTCGTCACACATGGAAGCAGGCCGATTCAGACGGTGCCTTTCAAACTTACTGGAATTTAATCATATATAAATTAAACACCATTTGGTTAGATTCGAATAATTTTTTCTGTTTCGGGTTTTTCAACTCACATCACTTCCAAATTGGATTATACATTTGTATTATTACATATTGCATAAAAAGTATATCAAGAAATGTTAACCTTTTGTTATAATCAAAAATAGCTACGTTTTTGGATCTACTTTTAGGGAAGTTTGAAAATTTTGAAAAGTGATTGAAATTATTTGACGAGGCAGTGTTACCAACATTCCCCATTTGTGTTAACATATATATTGTGACGAATTATATCAATGAAATTTTCGTTTACAGGTGTACTTTACGTGATGAATAAGACGCCTTATGAGTCAACGATCACTTCAAAATTTTGCTAGCCAAAGTCAATCAACTCGAAAAAGTTACGTAAGCCAAAACGACAAAATCTAGAATTGCAAATTGGATGACCCGAAATGAATGCGGCGATCTCCCCGCCCCTAGCTTAATTCCATATCTTTAACAACAAAAAAAAAATCAGTTGTAATTGCCCAGAGTGCATAATTAACGGGATGTGCTGAATAAGATGGCTTTTGCATGTGTTTTGGGTTCCACAAAAAATAAACTAAAAAAAACAACCGCGCTGAGTTTAGAATGCGTATTGCACAACAAAGTGCCTAATTGACTAGGTCTCCAATGTATTCAATATCACAAATCGCACTGAAAAAACGGCTCGCTGCTTATTTCATAATGTACCGGGTAGGCCATTGATGATGCAAAAACTGTGTTCAAAAATCGTGACTTTATGAACAATCAGGTAAACGACGTAAATTCGTTATGAATCTTAAGTGGGCTAATCGATCAAATGGTATGAATCTCTGCAAACGCTACACGTATGTCCTTCAACTTAAGACTTAGTGAAGTGTGGTTAGTTTTTTGGACATATTAGTTTCATAGGTAAATGTAATAAACGGATCACTTTTTGTAGATATATCGGAAATAAAGTGTGATATATCGGGGGTGCGCAGTTAACGGAGGAGCTTTGACATGACCGAATCAAAATATTTCCCAAATTTTTTTTGAAAAAAAAATAGATATTTTAGAAAGATAGAATTGAAATCTATGATGCGATTTTTTGGTTTTTTAACACGTGATTATTTTTCAAAGAAGGAAAAAGTTATATAAAAGCGTTTGAGTTGACATTCTTCATGTTCAAAAATAAACTTACTACAGGTTTAGTCTCATGAAAATCGGCTGAGCGTTTCTAGAATAGAGCAATTTTCTTCTTTTTTTTCTTGCAATGGGGTGCTCCTATTGGCCAATATCATTTTAAAATATGCCGACACGGTATACTAGAAACGCGCAGCCGATTTTCATGAGATTAAACCAGTACAATAATATGNTAAACCCTCAAGCGGCGTGGTAAACCTCAAGGGCGTAGGCGGAAATGCTGGAAAAAAAGACAAAAAAAGGACAAAAAAAGTGTTAATTCAACTGCAAACTGTTAAGTCAAATGCAAACTGTTAAGCCAAATGGTGTTAAGTCAAATGGTTAGGTGGTGTATATCCCAAATTTTTTTTGGAAAAAAAAAGATATTTTAGAAAGATAAAATTGAAAGCTCTGATGAGATTTTTTGGTTTTTTAACACGTGATAATTTTTCGACGAAGGAAAAGTTATATAAAAGCGTTTGATTTGACATTTTACATGTTTTTTTCCGTAACTTTACCATGGATAACGTGATGGAAAACTGTAAACTGAACAACGGATGAAAAAAAGGCGAGAGAAAGCGGGAAAATTAACAATATAATTGGACCAATTGTATTATGAGTAGTAAAGTTTGAAAAATAAACTTACTACAATAATGTAAAAAAACTGACTCTGTTATAGACTACTGTACCTGGGAAATATTCCCATAAAAATCACTTTACAAAACCAGATAGAATATTATAAAAAATGAATTTGAAATCGTACCTTAACTCGACGCATGGAGGCGACTTTCTTCAGCGGGATTCCATCGGGATTGATTTGCAACTGCTTGGCGAGGAATTGGTTGCGTTTTAATCCTTCGTCAGAGAAATATCCTTCCAGCACTTCCACCATCTTCTGCAGGAATAATGCCTTGCTGCCAGATCGTTGCTCCAAAAGTTTGATGTTGTTTTTAGCGGCGTGCGTCATTTCATCGCCGGAGCCGGACTCGGACCAGCCGGATGAATTTGACGAGAATTGCGAGGATGAAGTTGTTGTAATTGATTGAGTTTTCACTTTTAAATTCATTCCATTTGCTTTTTGAATCAGTTGGACCTTGCTGGACGAGCTCGATGACCCCGAATCAGATTCGGAGGCGTTTCCTGAACTAAATCCAGAAGATTGACCCCGACTTTGACTTCTATACATGGGTCGAAGGTCACCAATAGCGCCCAGGTCATTTTTCTTCTTCTCGGAAACGGCACTAGCTTGCTTTTGATGTTGTTGTTGTTGTTGCTGCTGCTGCTGGACCTGGTCGGCTACCTTTTGATTAATAGCAGCCGATTGGCTCGCTGTCAACTTTTGATGATTACGTATAATTTGCGCCTGTTGCTGTAAGATGGAGCTAACAATTGGGTTTTGCGTGTTTTGTAAATTCCGCAGTTGGTTTTGAATGGTTTGCATGTTTCGAATGCCGGCGACATTGTTAAGCATCGCATTCGCCTGCTGCGTCGCCTGTTGCTGCATTGCTAGGTTGCCGAGATTGTCACCCAGACCGCTTGCCATCAGTTGATTGACCGGCATGGGCACCAGTTGCGTTCCATAAGGGGTAAGGACGGGGATAACTGATTTTAAGGATACAAAATTGTGGAATTCGCATTTTTATTTCTATTGTTTTGCAAATTGGTCCGTTATTATCACCTTTTGACACACTCGAATCAGTTCGACCGTGTCTAATTATTCCAGTGAATTAAAGTTCCTCTCAATATCTTCTCTGATACTTAAGAGAACGTCGAAAAATAACAATACAATTAGATAATGTGAATAATGTGAAAAAAGGTCGTTTGGCGTTTCATTATTTCTTTGCGATTAGGCGATCAGGTAAAAAAATATACAAATTTTATGAGTTGTTGATCACATCTGGCTTATTAAAATTCATTTATGCGCTGTGTAAATTCTGAGTTCTTCGAAGTTAGTACCAACAACGATTATGATAAGACAAAAATCACATTTTAAAGGTCTTTTTAGAATACATTTTGATAATTGTATGTTCACGTTTTAAAAGTACCTATCTCGGGTTTTAAAAAATGGAATTCACAATAAGCAATCCAAATTTTAAAACTTGTTAAAAAAAACTACTAGTTAAGTTTGCATATTAAAACGCATGCAGATTGTGGGTAGTTTCCACTTCGAAATAAAATAAAAGAACTGTTGGTGATAAGTCAAAACGAACGGCTTATCAATTAAAAGATATATTGATGTATTGATATCGAAAAAAAGTCGCTTCGGAAAACTTTAATATATTTTTGTCCCAGAAGAGGACGAGGGTTTAATCGGTGTGTAATCGGGTTTAATCGGTGTGTAACATTAATATTTTTAATACTAATGACCGATAAAGAAAGCTGGGGGTTATGAATCATAACTTATGATATTTAAAGTTTGCATGATATTTTATGGATGTATTTTCAAGAAACTTTATTGTTTCTCACCGGTATTCGAGTTAATTATTACTTGAACCAAAACTAGTTTTCAAAGTGGTTCAGTGAACAGGCTGGTTTTGTTTTCAACCAATCTTCCATTTCGCTGGTTTGGTTCCGGCGAAAGTACAAACAGCCATCTTATATTTCGTAAATTACATTATGTTATCAGTTCGAAGTCGTGAAAAAAGGCCGGATCTCAAAATGAATACACGCGGGTTTATATTCTTTTATAAACATGAATTTTTTTTTGACATTTTTGCGATAAATAACGCAATTAAATGCATTAGTTCATATTAATTCAAAAACTGCGACTTTATCTCGTAGGTTCTAGCAAACAACTTTGAATAAAAATATTGAAGCTTTACTTTTCATATTTAATTAAGACGATTAATTAAATTAGTATGATTAACTAATCATTGATAAATATAAATTTAGGTCTATGACAAAAAACTTTTCGTTTTATGGTTGTGTGGAATAAAAAAAAGAAAAAATATCTTTTCAAACATAAATGTGCCTTTATATTTTCACAGATATAAATTAAATCTCGGAGTTCAATGTGAACTTCATATGCTATTTTTTTTTATTTTAATAGCTATGTTTTAAGTTAATATATCCAAAGAGATATTATGCTCTTAAATCAGGGGCCTAGCATCTAAAAGATTTTTTTTGGTGACTATTTTTACTTATGTCTGTTACTTTTCTATTCCCACTAGCATGTATAATCTGATCCAGTATATTGAAAGTGTACCGCGTAAGTGAATTTATTCAATCCCATTAATTTTACGTCCGCCGTCAAGACGCAAGGAGGCGGGTGGAGCGGGAGAGAGGGGGCTAACAACGCTTTTTTGAATATTATTATGCAACAGTGACGCTACGAGAAAGCGTACTATGGCGAGGGCGCTGTGGGGCTTCTAGGAGCCACGAAAAAAAAACGAGAAAAAAAAAACAAGAGGCGCTTTTTCGCTGTTCCCTTTTTTGGTGTCATTCAATTGAAATGAATACATGTGTCATCCTCGGCTGGACAACACAACAGGCGCTGATAACCGAATTAGACTCATGATAAACCTGAAAGTGAATATTTATCAGTCCCTGCGCGGGGTAGGGTTAAAACGAAGGGGAGATTACACTTGTTCGGCCACGGCGAAATCACTTAATTTATTTAAATCAAGGATGGAGATATCCCATGCGGTAGTTCTTCCAGGAACACTCGACCCTACGTTAACTGGATGCATATAATCCATTTTATGGAGAATTTGGCTAATTACTCCCAAAAAATCATTATTTTCCAGAAGGTACTGTATAAGTCCATTAACACGTAACGCATTTCTTGTTTACGGCTAAAATGTGGCTAGGTTTACCTTAAGACTTCCGATTATGAGAGAAAAATTGAATAAGATAAATAAAATATGCAAACATAATTCTGCGAGTGCAGTGTTACAATCACGCTCTCTATTTCTCGAAATTCAACGGAATTTTTGAAACAGTTTCAAAAATTGTTACAGTTCCAAAAATTGAGTCTTACAATTTTGATTATTTATTTCATGCTTTTCTTATGCAAGCTTAGTTAACAGAAAATACTTTTAAATTTTAATTTCTCTATTTATAATTGCATAAAATAACAGACCACTTTTCATACTAGGTTTTAGTTGATCAGATTTGGTAACAAACTATCTTCCGGCGCTGATTGGTTTGTTTCTTTCGCGCTCCGGAAACGAGCCAATCAGCGTCAGAGTAAGGAAATTTAATTTATTTCACTCGAGATAAGGCGATTTAGTAATGTTATTTAAATGTATTTATGATTATTTTGCGTTAAAAATTGAGAACCGTAATTAAGTAATAATATTTTGCATAAAAATTTAAAGATAAAATATCAATAAGAAATAAAATACAAGAAACAATGATAAAATCACCGAACCTTATTGTGAAGCAATAATATTGGTCAAGAAAAAGTGACCCCTAACGACCCTTATTTGAGGAAACGCTATTTGACGAACCTTATTATGATTTTCTTTAACAAAGTATTAAAATTTAACTTACAATAAAGCCTAATTATCTTGTACGTTAGTTCACAAATAAATTTTACTTGAATTAAGCGCACGTTTTCGTAATATTGGCCAGGTTGTAAGATACGGTTTTTCCGAAAAAAAATCAAATTAATAACTGATTTAATTTATGTAAAAAGATGTAATTATTTTACGCCACCGACATCGTTCACAAAAAAAATGGTTAATCGTATATTTTTTGTTGCTTTGATTGTGATTGAATTGTAAAAAAGGTTATTTCTGTAAACATTCGTCGATAATGTTGGCAGGAAATGAGATCTTGTTAAGTCACCATAAATGCATGGATTTTTCAACGTTCCACAAAAAATGATGTGTTGGCTTAACACAATTATTTCACAATATTTCACGATTGTTATGCGACAACGCCCATTATACTTGCTCAGATAACCAGAAAACAATTCACTAAACGGTAAGTTCATAGCTAATTATGAAAATTTACGTTTAACTATTTTGAACGTTGAACTCACTGTCTGTAACAGCTCGAACATTCGAAATTTAAGTTTTTTGTAACTCATTATTTTTGTTTTTTAGTGCTTTCAGGCACCAATTTGGTGTTTAAAAAAACGTAGATTGATAACGTAAAAAGCTCTCTACTGCCAACAAGTGTCTTTCATCAAACTTTTGATATGCGTAATATGCGTAATACACTTGTGGACACGAGAACGTGACACATGAGAACGTGACAAAATCACGAGAACGTGACACTTTTTGACAAACGGTCGTCATTTACGAGAACGTGACAGATTTTTGAAAAAAAGTGGACGAAATACGCACCTACGACATAAATATACGTTCTACAAAAACATTCGTGAAAAAATTTGTTAAAAAAAAATTATTTCCGTTGAAAGTTTATTTTACCGGAAAATATTAATTGGCCAAAAATCAAAACTTGGCTTGCGTGGTATATGTGAAAATAACACCTCCAAAAATTAAAAAATAAATTTTATACCACCGTTGTTAATTGTCCATTATAAAGCTTGGTAAAGTTCGAAAAAACACATATTTTAGAAGACTTGTTTAAGTCGCGCTCCATGAATATATCTATATGCATCTAGATGCGTAAAAAATTTTTTTGAACATTTGTAATCGTCAAAATCTGTGGTTCCATTTTCTATTAAGCTGATTTTAGAAATGACCAAAACCGTCTCGAGATGTTTGCAAAACATGAATACTCACTCCAAAATGCAGACTTATTCACCCAAAACCCCATGTTACGTGGCAGATATTCTTGAAAAGTAATTTTATATAAAAAAAATCTTGGGTTATGTTTTTACTATCGTGAGAAAGGTTAAATTGTCTTTTTTTAAGTGCGTTTGAGAAAAAACTCAAATACAAAAGTGTGATCAAAATTTATGTCGTTTTAGAAAAATTTGAAAATAAAAATTGGATTCTTTTCTCAACAGGGGTCAAATTACAATTTTCAAAATTGCAAAAAAACACATCATCTGACAGAATTAAGCACGCTTATTTCCAATATTGGGAACAAATATGAACAGAACTGAGAACTAAAATACACCGGGTGCGCGAGTTATCGGGCGGGTTTCGCGACAAAAAACGTTAATCGGGGCCCGATAATTGCTCAGGGCGGAAGCGGAATAAGGTAAAAATATGCAAAAAAACCCGCCCGATAACAGCACGAGCGGGAAATGTGGTCATTTATACACATATATAGTCAAGAACAATGCGCAGGGTGCCCGATAACAGCGCAGGGTGCCCGATAACTAGACACAAACCCGCCCGATAACTCGACGCCCGATAACTGCGCACCCGGTGTATAATAAAAAGTAATTTGAGCGGATTTTGAGACTTAGATATCTGGTTACACCATATGTGATCACGTTTTCACGTGGTTCCTAAACATAGTTTTAAAAAACTGAATTTTCACGGTGTTCTACAATATTAAATTTGAAAAAAAATGCGAATCCGATTATACTATTTTTGTATCCATTCCGATCATGCCATTGACGTTGTTCATCTTGATGTCGTGTAAAGTAGTAGTGGGGAGTATTTGTATAGAGTTGTTAGGGGTACTCTTAGATTCTTATTTTTTTTATTTAACTTATCGTTAATACAGTTGAACGTTTTTATAAAGAACTTAGAAACTATTAGCTAAGGTCAAGTTCAACGGTTCAAAAAGTAGTTTGTGACGTAGCTTTCACACCAAAAAGAAATTGTTCTCTAGAATACTAAGAAAAAAAAATCCGGTGATCAAAACACGCGCGAGTTGGCTTACTATTTCACTTCTCTATTTCACGGTTTTGTCACTTTTGGACGGGGGTTAAGGTTTGCTGGGTTTGTTTTTTTATGAAAATGCCCGTTTTTGTTATGTTTTAAGTTTGCGTTTTTTTATATACTTTCCGGGCTCCCAAACGGGGCTAGAAACTAGCTTTAGTTTTTTCTATACCGATTTGGTTGAATTTTTTCTCTTCTTTGTCGAAGTGAGAAAAATAAAAGAAGAGAGGGGAAGAATGTTATACACAAAACAGCTTCAAATCAACAAAATTTTTGACTCGTTTTTTGAATTGTTTTTATGCGTTTCTTGAGAACAATCTCCGAAAAAAAAAACTTTAAGTTTAGATTCACGTATTAAAATCACTTCTATGTAAAGGTTGTGGGTATAGGGATATAGTTACGAGTGGAGCGGCGACGTGTTGTTGCTTGGATGTATTGGAATTGTTGATGTCCCAAAATCTGCGTCTCTGTTTTGGGTTATCAAATGGCCAGTATTGTTAGCGCGTTTTAGTTTAACCTTGATTTTTATATGATTGTTATAAACAAACCTACTGTTTGAGTAAGCATAAAAAATAATGCTAAACAACTCGTTACCGGCGCCAGAGAGCACTTTTCTAATCAAGAGGTTGTCAATAATTCACATATAAAAAATCAAAGTTTATTAGATTAAATCGGTATAGTCTTAGTAAGAAAATATTTACAATAAAACAAGTTATATAGCTCTCGAAATGATTGAATGGGGCACACAGTTAATATTCAATTTAGCGTTCCTATTGGACGCTGATTGGAATCGTGGCCGCTGATTGGCCCAATTCGTCTAGCTGTCTTGCGCCAGCTAATTTACCAAAAATAGAATATAACCACGGTAAATACTGACTTTATAATTACTTTACGGTTGACAGAAAAAGGATTCTTAGTCATATATGCTCTTTAAGCACACGTACGTTAAAAGTGTGAAAAAGTAGCTGAAAGAATATTTTTCCACCAATTGTAAATTTTCATTTATATCATAAATTGAAACAATCATTATGTAATCTTTGCATCCCACTTAATCGTTCCCGAGATATAAAACTTTTGTAAATGAGTCAATTTGTCCCAGTAAGACTACCGTAGTTAATCGTATTGCGCGGAGCTCAATCATCAAATCTTGCTCAATGATTCAAACTCAATGATATTCATCATGACTTAAATAAAAAGAAAATGGTTAAATTTTAAGTCGCTTACGTCTGACGAAATCTCTTACCTTTTTTGGGCACCCGAAGCTTTCAGAATATTTGGCTTTGTCTAATCACAGGTTGAGTAGCGTTTTTTTTTTAAATAAAAACAACAAAAAAAAACTAGAAAGAGCAAAGAAAAAACGTGCACCGATTTGCACGGTTAAGCCTCGTGCAAACAACTAAGAGTTAAAAATTCGGTTTAAAATGTGGTCTAAAAATTAAGCAACGAATATGGCTAGTTTTTTTTATTCACTTTTTTTTGCACGATTATAAAATTATAGGTCATTTGGTTAGGTCACTCTTTCAATCCTATGTCTTGTGTGTAGCGCCAATCTAACAAAAAAAGATTGACGAAAAATGATTTTTTTGCGTTTTCTTCAAGAAACTGCGATCTTGTCATCTAATCCCCGGGACATTAACCCCTTTAACACCGCAGAGTTAACCCATTACGACAATAATAGAAACGGGGTGGCGCAAAAAATTAACCGCTAATGACACCATTTTGTTGTAATAACGTGTCACAGACGAATGAATTTTTGCGCGCCCCGCTTTTTACCGCCCGTTTAAAAGAATCGAAACATGTTTTTTTTTCTAAATCTCATAATGTCCCAATGATTTTTTGACCGCAACGATTTCGCTGAGATTTTGTATTAAAATCTCAAGATTTTTTTCTATTATTATTTTTGAAGCCAAGTTTACTCCTTTACCGTCATTTTTGTAAAAAAACAAATTTTCAAACCATTTTTTAGAGAGATAGTCTCAAAAGCCTGGCAATTTGGCGTAAGCGAGAGATTTAGGCTTCAAAAATTTGTTGGACAAGCCCTTGAAAAAAGAAATTCCATATAAAACTTTTTGGTCCACTAGATGGTGGCGATGTGCAATTCAGGTAATACAGTGATCGACACGAACATCTAGTCTGCTTCAAAGTCGGATATAAATATTTTTTCAAAACCTGGTCATATAATACTACCCGATAAAGTTTACATTTTACCAAAAAATAAGACATTGTTGAATTTGGTATAAAAAACAAAGTTAATAACGTGTGTAATGAAATAAGAAATTTATGAAGAAATGTTAAATTATCGAATTTTATTCGACTTACACTTTATTCGTAATATACGGTAATTTAAGATAGAGGTTTATTCCAAAAAAAAGTGTTTATGGTCGAAAAAAACTTTTTTTCATAATTTTTTTGTCCATTTCAGTATTTATTCGGGATGTTATTTTCACCAATTTAACCGGTGCCAAAATATCTTGTTGTAAAACGTATACTTTTGCCGGGGTTGAGGATATAATAATCAAATACTACCTTTAAAATAGTTAGTGAACAGATTTCGGAATCATCATGTCGTTCGAGTTGGATATTTTTTTTTAGAAAGAACTAGACCCAACTCGGTCGACAGATGATTTTCCAGTTGTGTAAGACGAGTCTAGACCCAACTGGATAACCATCTTCTAATGTCAACCAAATTATGGATACTTGTAAGGTGCCGATTTGATGCCAACAAATGTAATTTTTTTTTCGATTTTGCCCCAAAAAACCGTAGGCTCGTCGTGTTCATTTGACTCTTGTCTGGAAAAATAAAACCAGCTACGTTTTTATCTAAATCTACGTTATTCATATTAGACGGAATCCCAATGTTTTTTTCATATTTTCCCCAAAAGAAACCTTACTGTCGCGTTATTTTTAGCACTTATTTTTTTGTCTTATGTGAACGACCAAAAAAATCTATTTTTTGCCAATTTCAATGTTCCTTAGAAACGTTTGTTTATTTGAGGTCGATTGGTGTTGTAACTATAATGCCGTTTTGTTCAAGTTGGCCCAATTGATCAAATTTGCCAAGAAATATTGATAGAAGTGCAACCTTTCCGATGGTCGCTATTTGGCCCCGTTTTTTTTTTGACAGAATGAAAATTTATCTTATTAATTAAGGGACCCGCCGAATCGTTTTTTTCGGACTGGCATTTTTGCGAGTTCCAAATTTAGAACAATTTAGACCTTAAAATTGAGTCAGGGGTTAATTGAACAATGATAATTGTTTGAAAACCGCAGTTTTCAATAGAATTATTTCCAATTTTGAGTTAAGGGTCAAATAGTGGACCAGGTAAAATTCTCATAAAAAACCGTCCACTTTTAGGTTCAAAAATAGCGCCATTATGATTTGCGATTTTTCAGGTTTTTTGACCACATGGCCTACACAGTTAACTTTTCACTTTTGAAAAAAAATTTGTGTACGACTTATGTGTACTACGCCCCGCTATAACTAAAATTTAACCCTTGGAACACGACAAAAAATTTTAAAGATGCGATTGAATGAACAATTTCAACTGTCAAACAAAGCACTTTATCGAATGGAAGGTGCGTTTGTGTCGAAAAATTTAGAACATACTAATGTCTTATCTTCGCCGCCCTCCGATTTTTTTTTTTTTCAATTAATTCACCATGACAGCACCTAAATCGACGTCTCACCAAAAAAATGGCTTAATGCACCATTTACGTATATAAGTACTCAAGCCCCCTCTTCAGACTGCATTTTCGCTTTTGAGAGCAAAATCCCTTTATTAGAGAGTGCCACCTTGTCTGAGGTGCCCATTTGCAAACAAAGCACACTTGGGTCCACTATTGGTACTGTGTAATCATGCTAGGGAAAATAGCATTTGGGCCAAAATCGGCGCTTTATTTATTTGTAAATAACGTAAATAGTCATAAGCCACTTCCGGTGAAATAACGGTAGTCGATAGCAATATGCATGGATAGTAAAATTGCTTTTTGCATAATATTACTTCGAAAATATACAAAAAAACGTCCCACATAAATTGGTTTTTAAAAAACAAAATCGAAAAAAGTCAAAAAGATCCTCCGATGGCTTTTATTTGCCCTTTTTTTCAGAAAAAAAAAATATTATAATTTCGAAAAATTCTTAGCAGGACATCAATATAAGTCATCAAAAATTTGCAAAAATTCTTAACATGGGCCTCACTTATTAACCCACGGTCTCATGAGCGTTAACGATTATCTTCTGATGTCAACTAATCAGATTACTCAAGATTTTTCGAAATCCAAAAAAAAGGTTCATTATTTGTTTGTAAATACTTTGTGCAAGTCTTTTCGTATTTTCCGATAAACAACACAAAAAAGGAGGCGATATGCAAAAGCAAAAAAAGGTCGAGTTCTTGCATAATTACGATATATCATATGCATATTTTATACATAAATCTTTTTTTACATTTGTTGAAATCAACCAGCACCAATTGGACCACTACATCTTGTTTCATACTTCTTTCATCTTTTTTTTTTGTCTTTTTGTCTAGGCATCAAACACATTCTTAATGCTTACCGTTGCACCATTTTTTAATGGAGAAAGCAAAAAAATGCAGAAGAAAAATCGAGAGACAATAGCTTTTGGTAGGTTAAGGTTGGACTTAGCCAGAGTGGTACATGCGATTCATTAGAGGTTTGTGGATTGCATTTTGAATTCAACATTACCACAAAATGGGGGCTTTAATGAGCCCGTTTTACTGTAATTCTTGGCAGCCCTGCTTTCACATGGCAAATAAAAAAACCCACACACAAAAAGTACCAAAAAATAACTATAAAAAAGAGACATTTAATACCTAAAAAGTGCTCTCTAGCGCGAAAATTCGTAATGTCCCAATCAAACTGCATAATATACTGTAAGAGGTAAAATAACGCGTTTCTCGTTTTTTTCACTTTTTAAGCTCATTAGAATAAAAAAAAAATGAGAAAGAGAGAAGCACGTTATTTTACCCCAAACTGTATGCATGATATAGGAGATTTACTGTCGATTAAAAGCAAAATCATGGCAAAAGCGCCAAATTGGGCCTCTTGGGGTGCGCGAGTTAAAGTAAAATATGGTCAAAATAGTGTGATTATAGATAATGGTAAGCATAACGTGAATGCGATAAACGAAACAGTACAACAACCGCCGTGTCTTATTCGAACTGCGTAGAACTAACCGAGTTGTCGCTTTTTTAACTTAAAACGGACAAGGCAGATCCTTTTGGAGGATGTCTTCAAGACAGCTTAATTAAGGTTTGGCAATAACTAGAAAGGAAAAAAATAGAAAAAATGTAAAATCACTGATTCCAACGTGATTAGCGTAAAGACATTTTTTTACGGCACCTTGGGGATGTCTTGCGAACAGAAACGCAGCCCCTACATTGCGGAGATATAGATTTAGAAAATCATCCTTGTCAAAAATTGCAATGTTTACACGGTTTACGTATTCTTGTGTACAAGCAAACGCATCGATAAAAACATGAAATTACCATTTTATCAGCAATCATTCTAACTTTTTTTTTCATGAATACCAAGTGGCGATTGGAATATTTCTACTAGAGCCAAAACATACGGATTTTTTTTTTCCTTGTGGAGATTAGGATTCGTAACTTACAAGTCTAGAGTTTTAATGAAGGTCATAGAACCTAACTGGAACTCAAGTGTATGTTCATTATTCATGACTAGTCGTGTATGGAAACCACGTACAGAACTTGGTTTTGGAAAAAAATACATTTTCTTCAAAATTAGAATACCGAAGAAATGCATAATATAAGTCGGACCAAAAAAGGCCAATTTCAGCCCGTTTTGGGTTTCAATGGTTTCAACTATAGTTACTAAACTAAACACACAGAAAAAATATTTTTACTTCCGGTTACCGGAAGTACACTAAAAACAAATTTTTAAACTTGCTATTTTTGCTCATCAATTTCGAGAAAACAATTTAAAAAACAATCATAATCTAACCCAAAATCGTTCATTTATTTTACTCCGGTTATGATTTAGCTGTTATCATACTATTTTGATATGATAGGGTTAAAATGTTATCCAACATGTTGGATTAATGTCGTAACATTAATCTAATTTGTAAGCATCACAGTTTTTTACACACACAAAACAATATTCAATTATTCTTTGTAGACCAATTCGGGAATTTTAAGCCGCTTTTTTGCCAAAATGTGATTTTTGAATCAATTCTTTTTTGTGTGTTTTAACATCGTGATAATAGGTTAAATCTCGTGCAAATTTTAACGCGGCTACAAAGTCAAATATAGGGAAATTTTTGTTATAACTTCTAAAAGTTTGTAAAAAATCATAACAAAGTTAACATCCCGTTTAAGAAAAAATTTGAAATTTAACCATGATTTTAATCTGCCAAATGTTCAACAATTGTCAAAGAGTCTAAAAAACGACTAAAAATAATTGCACTAAATTTCTTAAGTGAATGTGAAAAGTACCAAATTAAGTACCAGATTGTTCTTGATCAAGGGGTCATCGATAGACAAACTGCTTTATTCAAATGGTCCTTAAGATCTAAATGAGCCCAGAGATTAAATCCAAAATGAGATTTCTGAACGTTTTGTTTTTGGGTTCTTTCTAAGGACTTCGACAAAATTGAATTCCGCTAACATACTACTCAAAATCGATTCCAATTGTTCAATTTTTGACACAGTACGTTTCTGGAAAAAAATTTTCCTGAACTATTTTGTTTTTTTGCTTTTGGGGTCCGTTCTAGTGACTTCACCAAAATTGTATCCCGCTTACATACTACTTAAACCACGATTTCGACCGAATCACTATTTTCACCCAAAGACCATAATAGCTGTTTTAGTTTCAGCTCGGCCGCATCGGTTTTTCTTTTGGTGTTTTTTTAAGTATTTTTTTTTAATATTTGGCGTTCACTTCAGTCGAAATATATTTACACAATCACCGACGTCCTTCGTAAATATGTCAACAACTGTGCATTGTAATTTACGTGTCCGACCGACCCACGAAAGCAAAAAAAAAACGCTAATTTTTTTGTAGATTATCATTTTTGATCCCCGGGGCTCCACGGTATTCTGCCAAAACAATTATTAACAGCCGGACACGGCCAGCTAAGAAAATAACGACGAGTTTTTTAACGTGTCGAGCGGGTAATAAGGTTCTAGAACTAACGGCAAATACTTATGAAGCCAACAGGATCAAGAAGTTCCTGGAGCTGTTTTGAAGATGCTTGCTAGTTTTTGCATGTTTTGTTTATCAGAGGGTGTAAACCGGACAACGCTGACTTAGAAGCGATATATATTTTTACGTGACATAGATAGCTTCGGTGATTTTATTGAAATCAAAAAAAGAACGGCTTTTGTTTTTTATTCGGGGATATCTAACTTTAGATCTAGAGTGTTTATAAATTATTTCGGAGAACAAAGCAGGTTCGTCCTGTATCTACCTACACGTCTAAATACGACGTTTGTTTTATCAATTTTTATAAATTTCTATAAATTTCAATTCTTTGTTACGCTAATGGGCTAAAATGTCAGGGAAAATGTTTGGACCTAAACGTGGTCCAATTTCAAAACGAACGACTTAAAGATAATAGAATAGAGAAATTTTGGTAGTTGTTAATTTACTATGATAGGCTAATGTACCTTTAACAATGATTAACCGCTTTTACCGCCAAACCAACCGTAGTTAATGAAAACAATTCAAAAAAAAACGTTCGTTTTAAACCTGGACTACCGTTATGTGAATTACTTCCAGTTATTCCAGTTATTTATTTGCCACGCGTCAGTTTGGCTAACCGTAAAAGTAGAGCGTGAAAATAATCTGTTAACCACCGGTAATTTTTATCTAGGTTGACCTTAACCGCCGATGACATCCCCTTTCCTGGAAAATGTTCACCTCGGTGAAAAAAAATTGTTTTCGCAGCATTTTTTTTTATGATTTGCGAGTCTTGAAGGATTCATTTAACTCCATTCAATTTATAAATATTGATCCCAGAAGGGTCAATTGTAAACAAATGGTAAACTGTTATCGTCCAAATAAACAAACTGCATAATACGTTCAATAAGTTAACGAAAAAGAGCGAGAGACACTGTGACACCACCGAACCCGATTTTCCTTAACATAATCTTTGTTACGATCACAATTAAATAATTCAAAAAAGTTGGGAAATTTCTGGAAAGTAGATCCAGAAACATATACAACATGTCAATTGAAGGTTGACGATTATATAACGCAAATGTGCAAACATTTTGTTTTTTAATGTGATCAATTATTGTTTTAAAAGATAAACGTGTGGATAATTTGTTCTTAAAGTGTGATTTATCACGTATTTTAACATGTAAGGTGGTTACTTTGCAGGAAAGTTTACATATCGGAAACGTCAAAAACGGTCATAAACATAACTGAGTGCTTGTTTTTTTTCAAAAATACTTTTAAGAATCGGCTGATTTTAGAAAGTTTGCTCAGTGGGAGACAGCAATTAGTAATTGCCAATTACGTTTCTAAAAAAATAAGTCATGTCTCCAAATTTCGTAAAACATCTTAAAATCCAAGAATTGATGAGTAATTACGGGTTTCCAAATTGTTTTCGGTTTGTACTTTGCTCGATTTTTGAAAAGTTTTTATGCCAAAGTACGTGGGGGCAGACTGTTGCGGTTTCAACAATTTCCATTTATTACGAAATCATACACAAAAACGTTTTCTGATTCAATGGCCTTATAACCGATTCCGGCGTTCCATATCCGTACACACTAGTTCTTACTGCTAATGAGTTATTAGGATACAAAAATCCGACCGGATCAGAATCCCGATAAGAAATAAAACAAAAACGACTATGCATGCGATCTAAGAGCAAACCAAATCGCTCGTAAAATTTTTTTTTTCGACATGAATGTTAAGACACTAAATCCCATTCGATACTACCGCCAGTGGATATAAGAAAATAATTACGTCAAATGGGCCAAGCGATTTACCGTTTTGCGTTTGGATTGACTTCATTATCTCTAATCCGGTAGTGACGAATGAAAAAAATGCGTTTTTTGATGTTGACGCTCATTGACAGTTGCGCAAAAACAAAACGGCACAAATGTCAACTTAAATGCGCATGGATGGAACGTTTATCTCAAAAGGGTTCCTTAAAAAAATTCTTATTTACAGTGTGAGTAGGTTTATAGAAATCGAGTTTCTCTTCTCCAGAATCGTCGGTTATAATCACTTTATTGATTAAAATATGTTCGTTTTCAACAAAGTCGCACTATATTAGATACAATTCTATATAAGCGAACTGCCAAAAAAATCAAGCTAATCTCAAATAAGCAATTTTTTGAGCAAATTACAGTCCTAACTCCTAAAAGTTCAATCAACTTGGACATTGTTAAAAAAATCAAAAACCACCAAAAATTTATTTTTTCAATTTTGACAATTGTGGACAAAACAACAAAAGGTACAAATGTTATCTCAAGTTGGCTGGATCGAACATAATCATAACGTTCAAAAACGAGATTTTATTTTTTTATGCTTGACGCTCCCTGCCATCAAGATTATTCGGCTAGGTGACAGGTAGTAAGGCCCTAGAGTTCGGATACAAACAGGACGTCTGATAAGTCACACTTTAAAAAAAATATCCCCAGCGTTAAATCTGCATTTCCGTAATCACGCCTTGAGATTTTTTTTCTGAAAAAACGCAAAAAACGAGATCAAATGAACTTGGTGACAGGTTCGAAGTGATTCGTCTACGTGTAAAATCAAAAGAAACGAAAAGCTGCATTATTCTGGTATTTCAATTATTAACTCCTCGCCGAACGCACGCGTCATTTTGCATTGTTTTTACATTTACCGCATGAATTGCAAGCAATTTAATGCGGTTTAGTAATTACAACGTAAGACAATAAGTGTCAAAATTAAGACGATAACGGGATTCTGTAATAAAAAATGAATAAAAACCGATTTCGTAACGCTTGATGAGTGACTTTTACAAATAGTTTATTCACCACAAAAATCTTTTTTATCCATTAAAGACCAATTCAAGCATTATTTTATTTTAATTGGCCCAGTTAAACTGGAGAAAAAATGATAAGATATGAATTTCCGACAAAAAACTTCGCCACAGACCTAAGATAACCAGCCAACTTTTTTACCAAAATTATTTTAAATTTTGAAGGCACATTTTTTTTGTTCCATTTCTGATAAAAAATGTCAAATGATAACTAGGAACTGAAAATTGGTTGATATTTTTTTATTCTTAAGCTACGGTATGCCGAATAATTGACATGTAATATTTTGATTGGAATTATTCTCACGAAAAAAAATGTTGTCCGTGCCTACGACACGTAACAAACGCCTAGACGGTTATTCATTTTCGGACCCAATTCTCACTAAATTCTTGTATTCTAGACATTTTTGTTCAACAAAAAAATTCGTATCACGTTGGTTAACCCTGACTACTTTTGCTAAAAAACTTCAAGATATTATGCCTCCCGGTTAATGACTACTAAAGCTGCCATTAAGCTAATTTGAGCCCAATTCTAAACTAATAATTTGGTTGATTTTTCAAAATGTAACTGCGGTTTCATTCCCGCGATTGCAACTGATTCTAAGCGTTTTTGCCCCGCATTTTTGCATAACCGTGCTTCTTCTTTTTTTGTATTTGCTTTGAGGGTTTTCGTTCTTATTTAATTTTAACTCGAATCAGTGTTTTGTATATAAATCCCGCATGCGGTTTAACCTATGTTCAATAAAATTCTGGGTTTTGGGAAATCGAATCTAAAGAGGCAAGCAAAATCAAAACCCCTAGAAAAAATAATACATTACACCAAAAATCCGTAATCTAGGAATAATAAATCTCAAGATTTCTAGGTCGCATTAAATTATGTAAACCGTTAAATTTTGGTCAAAGTGGAGTGACCAACTCCGACCCTATCGTAACATACTATTTACTTAATCATTTCGCCCCTCATCACCAGAAGGCCCTTTTTTGCATTTTTTTATTATTTTTATAAATTGAATGTTTTTATTTGACTGAAACGAGGGTACCAAAATGAATCCTACTGAATTTTATGACATACCCTGTGATTTATACCTTGTTGAATCAAAACTAAGTACTAATATTGATTTTGAAGTAAATTATTGGGTAGGGTAGAGATCAACAGAAACTCAATGACTCAGACAAATCGTAACGAAATAAAAAGATTAAATTGTCAAAAAATGGTATTTGTCACATCTCAAATCTGACACTTACGAAATCAATCAAATACTATTCTCGAACAGAAGAAACTGTTCAAGCTAAAACGCGTCTGAATCATCACTTTTGCTCGGAAAATCAGAAAAAAAGAAATGTTCACCTGGGATTCGAACCCGGATCGCTGTAGTGCAGCAAATATGAGTTACAACTTTTAACCATTTTCGCATAAAGAATGCTGTCAATTAATTGTGTCGTAAATGATCACTTTTGGTACAAAAAAATCAAAAACAAGTCATTGAGTTAGACAAGTACTAAGTCAACAACAAAAATGAAAATTGAACGTACTAAAGTATTACGCGTAAACCTATTCTTCTAAGTGGCGAAATCGGATAATGTAGAATTAGTCCGGATTACTTAACAAAAGCGACAGAGTTACAAAGATTGTGTCCGACGGTTTCCAAAGACAGAAAAAAAAATACTTATCTTCCAAGATGTCAACTTTGAAGTTTCTGTTCGAGAATGTATAATTTCATCAAAAAACGTCTCTGATAAAGTGAACGTTTTTGAAAGTAAATACTATTCTAGTGTACTCAATTGTTTTTGAAATTAACCATACATTTTAATTGTACGCTTTAAGATTTAAAATTGCAGTCCTTACTTCCAATACGGACGTTTTTGATACTCGAGAATGGAGTCCGTATTTGGGTGAATTGTCATAAAGTGTCCATTTTTCCACGGTTTTAGGGACATTTTTTCACAAAAAACGTCCGTATTGAGTGCGTACGTTTTGAGAGTAAGGACTATATATTAAAAAGTATTTATTCAAAAATTGTCTCAAAAAATTAGATGATAATCGAAGCTAATATCAGCTGAATTTAAAAACCATATTGACTTTTGATTATGACGCAATAGGCAATTTTAAATAGGATAAAGGAACTTAACCGTTTCTTTTATAGAAAATGTTATCCAAGGCTGTCGCCAAAACTTCCGTTATTACGACATTTTATAAAGTCAAAAAAATCAAAATTAATTGTTCATTATGCCAAGCTGGACATAAGAGGTGGGGGGTCTTCGGCAGCCGCATGCCGTGATTCAATTATGCGACAGCCGTTGTAAACATAAATTGACAGAGTGTGAAATGACGACGTAACGCGACGCAGTGTTGTTACTCAAATAAACGGTCCCCGTATCCTGGATTCAATTCAGGGCTGGAAAAAAACCGTGGCTAAATCGCACCAGGGAACAATCTGGACATAATCTACCGGTTGAGTCATCCAAAAAGTGGAAATAATTAAAACTCATCATTTTTTCTCCCAACTGGTTCAATTTCATAAAGTATTTATTTTATGCCGAGTGGAATATTTTTTGTTTTGAATTTTTTTATAAAAAGAAACTATAAAATCAATAGTTTGCATCGAGTTTACTCTAGTAGTTATCAAATTTTATTTGCTCGCCAAATTTATCCCTAACATTCAATTCAGTCAAAAAAAAAATCCGTGTCCAAATCGCCCCAGTTAACCCGTGGGATTATGAATAGAACTCATGGCGTCTCCAGTTTCCCATATTTTCTTAATTGTGCAATTGGCGTGTTTACTTTTAGAGCTGAATCGGCCCTATCGAATCTAAGTTTTTTATTTCAAAATGTTCACATTAAACAAAATCACAAAATCCAGGTCTAATCGGTTATCGCATCATATTTCGAAGCCGATTGTTGCTAACCCCCATACATATGCCATAGATTGGCTTTCATCTCATTAGAAAACTTATTACATCATCGGGGCCTACTTTTTTGTAGTCGATTTTTGCGCTTACGTATGCCTACACACACCAAGTCAGCACGAGGGCGGCTAAAAAAATCTTACTCGTGATCCGAAAATCGGACTAGCCTAATCTCCGCGCTGCGATAAAAATCTAACAAGCTTAGTCGTGGAATAATTTTGCTTTGGGCGGCCAATAATTGCCTACTGTAATCGGGCGCTTATTTGCGTCATGATAAGAGAAAAATAATGCAACTTTTTGAGAACATTTTTTTTCGAAAAAGTAGCAGATTTTGTTCTGAAAACCTAAACAAAGCGACTGACCGGTCCTTAATCATATCAAATCCATCAATAGGAAAAAAAATTCGACGGTTTCGATAATTTATGTCGTGCACTTATTATTTTTTTTTTGAAGTGGTTCATTTTCAGCGCGGAATAACCATAGAATTTTTCAAAATTATTTTACGTAAAATCACAATAGAAATAAGGGCATCATTTCAATAGCACTCAATAGCAAAAAATATTTGAATGCTTGTGAGTGAAATATTATTGTAAAAATAATTTGAAAAATTCATGATTTTTTTTTTTTCAAATTTTCAATAACAAATTATTTTGTAGCCGCCACGATAATTAATAGAATCTATTTAATCTCGCAGCCGCCCCCAGATTAAAAACAAAAAAGAGCCATTCCGTTAATTCAATTGTCGTACTGGCTTTTCTATCGGTGCAATTGTTTTCTCTCGCGGTTACGCAAATTACAAGTACTTTCGGGCAACTTACAAGCAGGTGATATTTGGCGGTTTTGTTAAAAAAAGGGGGAGAAAGAATTTTATTCACTACCCACAACCTAATACAATAACAATAACGCATATTTAATTTTTATAAATTTCATTTCTTTTCTTTTTTGGAAAAAAAAAATACTGGGTGGTTAATAATCATTGATTATTATTTTGTTAATAATTAACAATCACTGATTGCACGCAAATAATTTAAATTTACTTTTTCAAAAACAAAACAAAAAATAAGTTCGAAACTTCTTCAGCATTTTGAAATAAATATTTTTTGAGATTTTCAAGAAATATTTTGAAATAAATATTTTTTGAGATTTTTTTTATAAAATTTTGACATTTCCAATAACAATTAAGTACATATTAATCAGTTAAATTGCTAAAACCGTTGTTTCTCTTGAACCCGTATTTCGCAAAAAAAAAATAGTCCAGTATGAATACCGGAAAAACATTTAATAATTTTTCGGCATTTTGTGTGTGTGTGTTTTTCTCTAGCTTTTGTCTCTGATCTTTATTTTTCTTTTTCGTGAAGCAGCATTTCTCTAATGTGTGTTTGATGACCAACAAATATTTAAAAAAAAAAGAACAAAAAAGATGTTAACAAAATTACTACCTGAATATACGTCGGTCCTCTCAGTATCCTTGGTTAACACTGAATATGATTTTTCCGACATTTCATAAAAATTGAGAGCCGTTAGAAAAAATTGGGCTCTTGGGCGCCACCGTTCTTAGACGCACCCCTCGTTGTACCAAGGACTCTCTATCTCTGCTCAAGTAGTGTCGCAGGAGGGTTAGGCCATATTCAAGATGCAACACCAATGACGTGGACTGAATGTAAGCACATGGACTGTACCACCAATGACATTTCCGATAGAACATCCACCGGAAACACTATAAATAAACACAGTTTAACACTATTTTTGATAATAAGATTAATAAAACCGCGTGTGCCGTTAGGTTTTACTTTTCTCCGCTCGTGCTGTTATTTTCCACTTTTTTACAGATTCCTTTTCCGATATACAAACACCACCTACCCAAGTATGTTTACACTAAATAAGTTAACAATCTACAAGTTAACAAATTTTTTGTCGATTTTGGAAAACAACCATTTAAATTCAAGTAGGTTAACAGTTTTTTTCGATTTTAGCACGTCCGCCTACACACTACTTAACTTAGTTAACAATATTTTTAAGGCTCACACAATGCGCCGTTATATTGCAATTTTTTTCAATTAATGATTTTACTAGTAACGTTATTCTCATATCTTCTAAATTTTGAACACGAACCCGGACTACCCTATTCATTTTATAATGTATTTTGAAAATAAGTTTTGGATTTTTCTTTGTAAACAACTCTATAGACCCATCCTTAACCATATATCTAAATACTAAAAAAAAATGTTGCTTCTTTTTGATCAAAAAATCCTTAGGGGTTAAGAATGTAATAACAATTTCTTTTTAAACGCTAAAACAGGAATTTCAGATAAGATGGTAAAAAATATGGCCGTATTCGGTATTTGAGATATACACAACCGTTTGCCAATTTTCTTACAACGAACAATGCCTCAAATCGTATTGTGATTTCGTGATTCTAATTCTCGAAATAATTCGTTCAATGCAAAGTACTCAAGTGAATGATAAGCATGTGTGGACGCAGCGACAAGTAGCGCAGTGGGTTTTGACTAGAGTAATCCGTCTCACGGTGCTATGATATTAGCTCAGGTCACTCACCAAGTCCAAATTTTGCGGTCTTTACAGCCGCCCCAAATTTTTTTAACATTGAATTTTGTTACGCAATGTCGGATTTAAACCCCAAAATCCTCAAAAAATTATTCACTCCTCCCTAAACTAAATACAATAAAAACCATTTGTTCTACAAAAATCGTTGTAAAATCCACTCAGTGATTATTTGTCTTTTTGTGAACGTGTACAAAATGTATAGCAAATTTTTTACTGGACATTTCTCAATTAACTTCTGGATTAAGGAGGGGATTTAGGCATAACAATTTGTTTACAAACCTTTCCTCAACAGGAAATTTACAATAGTGGCTCTAATTGACAATGAATTTCAATTAACTTTTTTGTCCCCTCCTTAAACTGAAAGCGGTAGTATTTAGTTGGGACCTTTAGGAGTTGAAAGATAATTTTCAAAGGTACTCTCAATGTCAAAATGGCATCATATTTTCACTATAATATTAAAACGAAAAAGTCGACGCAATGACCGTAACTCCCAAACCTAGCATGCCATATAAAATATTTTGTTTAGCGAACATTCAAATCTTTGTGTGCATCCAGTAAAAGATGATTGTAATTTATGGCACGTTGAAGAGAACAAAGGGCATTCGCATATTTTTCAAATACCGAAAAATGGTTTGAAATTCCACCCAGGGGTAAGTTTTCTATTAACACGGAAATAAAGGAATTTTTAATTACATAAAAGAAAAATTCCTTAATTAAATACTGGATTAATATTAAGTGGAACTAATAAACACGATCAAAAACTGTAAGTTAATGACAAACGCTGATAATGAGCACTCTAAGATACAATTAATAAATCACGAAGATCATTGGTCTGCGTGTCTTATTACCAAGAGGCAAGCCAATAAGATGGCGGCGCACAATAGGGAGATCGTCTAACGTTATTATTTTTATTTTTTCCAGTTTTAAGTGGTCATTTTTCTTAAAATTCAAATCTCGAATGCTTCAAGAAACAACTGAAACGGTTTATTTAATTATTTTTGTTTTGAGTGAAATTCGAAAATATAATTAATAAGACATGAGAAAAAATGATATACATGTATTTTTGGACTCACAAAAATGCGTCTTGAAACTTCTTAGGCATTGATGTGAAATTCTTTCAAGCTGGCAACAAACGAATACGGTATTTCACTTTCCCATGGTGTCATGAAGTGAAAACACTTTTGCCAAATTTTACGTAGCTTGTTTCTTCTAATGCATTCTGGTTCTGTTTTTTGATTGAGTACTTAACAGTTTATGTAAGTAGTTAACTCTCGAGCGTGAATGTGTAGGGACTGTCGTCATATACGGTTTAAACTTTAATCTATAAAGTTAGTTTTAAACATTTTGTAAAGAAAGGGGAGTTTATAAAGCAAAAAGTGGTTCATTACACCGTTAACTTGCTACCTCACTTTACTTCCAAACCGTTACATTTTCAAATATGTTTATTTTTATTTTTATATTTCTGAACATGGCTAAGATATCTTTGTACTCAAGTTTAGTCTGTGTATATCATAAACATGATGCTGGTTTATTGAATCACTGCAGGTGTTTAAAAACATTTTTTCAAGGAGATATCTTTCTAAATCACAACGAATAACGGTCAACCAGGTAATTTTATGCATTTTTGTTAGGGCCTCAAATCAAACAATTTGGCGAATGGTAGTTTGTACAGTTTTGGATGCGAGAACTTGACGTGCGAGAACTTAACGCTTTTTGGGTAAAATTTAGTATAAAATACGTACCTTTTTCGGAAAAATTGTGAGAACTTGACACTTTTTAGGAAATTCGTCCTCAATTACGAGAACTTGACGATTTTTTCACGAAAAAGTTTTTTAAGGATGGGTAAATCGATTTGTTTACTAATAAAACTGAAAACCAGAATACTACACTTAAGTAATATTTCGGCACAAGACACAGGTCTAAAAACCTTCAATTTTTAGGCCATAAGGTAAATACCACAATTATAATCCGTTATGTACGGACCGGATAATACGGTATCTTATATGTACTAGGTATACCGTACACAGCATATAAACGGTATATTAAATTCATATTTGAATTATGCTGTGTACGTTATACCTAGTTCAGTTGTCTGAGCGCCACCATACGGTATATATATAATATTTAGTTTAAAATTTTAAACTTAAAAAGGTTCTTTAACCCATATTTCGCTCATAAAAGATAATTTCCAGAAAATTGTGTCACTACTATCGAAATATTAAAAAAGAAAGTCGTGTATTTACAATGACGTTAAACGTAATAGCATCATAAAATAAACAAAAACCCTAAATGATATTTTGAATGATGCTTTTTTATCCGATAAACTGGATACTCCGATGATGTTGCCAAATGAATTGAATTAATAACTCATAATATTCATAATTATTAAACGGAGAATTTAATTGGCTTCTTGACCGAAATAGAAACTGTTGGAAAATATGTTGTCGAATTAACCATCTTCCAAAGAGTGTAGATGAAAAGGGTTCTCCCAAATCGAGAAAAGGCTGGCCAAGTTTGGTTTATGATTACGCCTTTTTTGTAATCTCGAAAAATCGAGCGTACGGCGCGGCACACTACAAACTACTGTAACAAAAGTTGACCGTCGCTACAAAAAATGACTTATGAAATTAAAACTAACCTTATCTGACGTAATATGACCCAAAATTCCAAAATTTTTAAAATTAAGGAGCTAGAGCGCAGTGTAGGAATTTTTCCTTAACGTCCAACGCTCCAAACGCGTTGGGAAGAAAAATTTTTTCAAAGCCCAACGTTCCCAACGCGTTAGTTGGGCGTTGGTCGTTGGCCAACGCACCCAAACGCCCAACGCCTCCAACACTGCTAGAGAGTATCACATTTGAAAGAATTCTCTCTGTATTAATCGTTGATTATTACAGTTAATTATTGTCATTTGTTCGAAAAAATATCTATGGTACGTATGGACACTTTGTGAGAATTCACCCTGATACGGACGCTATTTTTAAGAATCAAAAATTTTCGTATTGGAAGTGTGGACTGTATACAATGTGTGTTATTTATTTTACCTACTTTCGTCCTAGTTCTGTAAAAATGTTCTAAAAAGGTTTTTTCCAACTGTTTCAGACATAGTATGTGACGCTGCATCTGCGCTATGATCTTAATTCATATTCAGAACGTGCTTGAGACCTATCGTTTGAATGTAATTGCCGAAAAAGTATTGAACCAAGTATTTGAAATAAAAAATGCAGCGATCTAATCGTAGTCTCTTTGGGCGTACCGAATTGACAACACAGGCCAACCATAAATGATGCAATAATTTCTAAAATAACTGTGTCTTTTTTTGCACAAGCATTAAATTTAAGTGAAAAATGTGAACAATTTATGAATACACCATAATCACGCGCTGGAGAGACTGCTAGAACTGCGAAAATACGTCATCTCAGAGGTATAATTTTAACGAAGCCGTCTCTAATAATTTCATTTCGTCTCCTAATTTCGGAATTGTGGGCTACGTTTTGACAAGTCATTAGAATTTTTATACCCAATTTGTAGACGTCAAAAGTGCACCTCAATTATAATGTGATGCACACGTAAAATNATAATTAATTAAAAAAGTGGGTTAAGAAAAATGTGCGGAGAACTAATGCGAACCGATATTCCGCGTTTCAGAAATTTTGGATTCACGTAGGAAAAGTTATAACACTATAGGTCACTTTTGCCCCTTGCGGATATCCGGTTGTACGGATATACCTGGGCACAATTTGAGCACTCATGGACCAGAAAAATTGTTTGAATTTAATTATGCAAAAAAAAATTAATTGATAATGTTAGCCATTCGAATTTTATGATGGATTTTCGTCGACATTTATTGTCGAGAATTTGAGCATCATTTACCCCCTTAAATGTTTTTTATTAAAAAAATACTGGAAAAGGCGCATAGACTGTAAAACAATATTTCAGTTACTGGGGGCCAGGTTGTACTTTTGATTTCGCTTCTGGCCCTAGGAGCCACATTAGTATTGAAAAATACAATCTGGCCCCCAACTCGTTTTTTTTTTGTTTCTCAAAAAAAAAAAGAATCGGTACTTTTTGACTTCAAGCGCAAAAACAATCTGGCCCCTGGCAAACAAAAAAATCTTTGTTTCTGCCTTAATATTTTTTCGAGCGAGCGAGTACTCCGTGTGCCGAATTGTCGTGTCACCAAATTATAATGTGATGCGCCCGTAAAATAAAACATAAAAATGATTTAACTCACCGGAGTGAGTTTGTGACAAATCTGGAGCCATCTCGGAATACGTTCAGATTAAACTTGTTCAATTTGAAAAAAATATAATTTTTACAATCAATTCCTCTAAAATACCATACCATCACAAATTACTGAAAGACCGGTTGTACTATGTACATATACGGTACTTCTCAGACCGGCTCTAATGTGTAATCAATCACGCCAAAATCATGATCAAAATAGTACCAGCTATTCTGTACTAACACAAAAATGTGCGAAGAGTAAACAACTAACCTTGAGCTGTGCTTTAACTTAGAGATCATGTCTTCATTCAGAAAATGAAGGCCGTTTCAAAATAAACGAAAATACTGAATTTTTATTATAGGTCGCAAGTCTTATTTGCACAACGTGGTAATATAAGTAAAAAATCTAGTATCAACTTAGAGTTGATCAAGTTTATAACCGGAATATTGGTGACTGAAGTGGTATACGAACCCACGCCCCGAAGAGTTGTTCTTTAATTATCAGTCACCAAAGATCTAGTATAAACTTAGAATTGACTAAGTTTATAACTGGAATATTGGTGACTGATAATTAAAGAACAACAAAGCGAGAAGAGAAGTTCGCCACCGCAAAAAACTGCGGCAATCTTACCCACCAACTACGTTGGCTATGGGCACACGCGACTCCCGAACAGAGTACAAGGCCTCGGGTGGCATACCCATATAAGAGGGTCAGGTAAGAGTAACACGAAAAATTCTGCAGCACAAGATACTGCATAAATTTTTTGTAGATCCGCTCTCATTCAAATTGTCAAAACTATGCAGTCTAATGGTGTTTCATGTCGCACAAGAAGATCATAGCTATACCATTGTCGGCAACGGCAAGTTACTTGATTTTCCCGCTACTACTGGAACTGAGTGGGCAATCGGTAAAGTACTCATTGCAGCAAATCGAAGCACAGAAGTCGATACTTAAAAAAACAGATAGTGGCGGAAATAAAAAAGAGCTCAAGTAAACTTCGATCTTTATCGAAATCATATTGGTCCAAAAAGGAAAAGAAATAAAGTCCTTTATAGGATTATTATAAAATGCTTACCACATATGAATAAATGTCTTTATTTGTGTCTTGAGATTTTTAATTCGACTACATGTTTGTATCAAAATCAAAAATTGTAAATAACAGAAGATTTATTCGTCTATTTTTTTTTGTTCGACTCTATTTTTTGTCAGCTTTGACAATATAAATATTAACCGTTTTTAACGGGTGCTATGTAAATTGTTCATGTTCAAAAAAGAAATGGTTATGGCCGTTATGAATAGACTGGACACTTTCGAACGGTACTTGTTTAACCGGTAGTTGACATAATGTCGACAAATTGCCATGTATAAAAACCATGTTTGAAAAGTTTGTTTTGAAAACTAGACAAATTTCAAGTCGCAAAAGAGAACTCGTCATCAATTTTTTTTATTTAGCATGTAGTTTCCCAAGATCACGAAGAAATACACGAAATTTGAGTTTATAGAGCTAGTTTTTATGCGAAAATATACACACACTATGTTTTTTTCATGCAAAATGTACTGAACTATCCTTAACCCGTGAAGAGATAATTGGTAAATTTGGACGAAATTATCACTTTAGACACGTTTTAGTTTGATTTTCATTTTATTAAATTTTGATGACGTAACAGAAATATCCGATTGTGCTCAGGGCTCGGCATGATTGGCTCGCTTTGACTTGCCGAGCCCTGATTGTGCTGTTGTCGTTCCAATTATTTTCTAAATAATCTAAGATTCCGCTTAATTATTCAGTAGCCTGCATTATTTGGCAGTTTTCTTAAAACTGGCCAGATAACTGGAAAGCCGGTTTGAACCAAATTTCTCAAAAAAGTAATTTTAAATGTAATAGAATCGTTTTTGGTTTTACATCTTTAGAACGTATCCCCTGAAATAGTGGCCCTTATTATGAGAAANTAAATATTAACCGTTTTTAACGGGTGCTATGTAAATTGTTCATGTTCAAAAAAGAAATGGTTATGGCCGTTATGAATAGACTGGACACTTTCGAACGGTACTTGTTTAACCGGTAGTTGACATAATGTCGACAAATTGCCATGTATAAAAACCATGTTTGAAAAGTTTGTTTTGAAAACTAGACAAATTTCAAGTCGCAAAAGAGAACTCGTCATCATATTTTTTTATTTAGCATGTAGTTTCCCAAGATCACGAAGAAATGCACGAAATTTGAGTTTATAGAGCTAGTTTTTATGCGAAAATATACACACACTATGTTTTTTCATGCAAAATTTACTGAACTGTCCTTAACCCCTGAAGAGATAATTGGTAAGTTTGAACGAAATTATCACTTTAGACACGTTTTTAGCAAGATTTTCCTTTTATTAAAGTTTGTTGACGTACCAGAAATATCCAATTGTGGTCAGGGCTCGGCATGATTGGCTTGCCGAGCCTTGATTGTGCTGTTATCGTTCCAATTATTTTCTAGATAATCTAAGATTCCTCTTAAGTATTCAGTAGTCTGCAGTATTTGGCAGTTTTCTCAAAACTGGCCAGATAAGTGGACAAGCCGTTTTAAACCAAAATTTTCAAAAAAGTAACTTTTGTAATAAAATCGTTTGTGGCTTTACATCTTTAGAACGTCTGAAAAATGTACCAGTTGAAATTAAAATTCATAAAGTGTTCTAAAATACCGATTTGTGACCTATTTTTGTTCAAAAACGCTTTTTGAAGAAAGTATCGTGATCTTCCCCGTCTTCCTTCGGAATTTGCCGCCCGGAAAAATATTATATAAATAGAACACATAGAAGGTTAAATAGAATACTTGTAAGACTCAACTATTTATAAATGTATATATTCGAAGCTTTTTCAGGAACACTGACTAATTTTTTTTTCTTTTGCCGCGCTCAAATACGACAGCTTCTACTTCCGAAATATTCAAACTTTATTTTTTTAGAACGTTCAAATTTCGCGTTCGTCATCAATCTCGATTTTGTTTCCGTTTGTTAATTGCGCAACTTGTGTAATGCGCTCCGGAAGCATCAACTAGTGCCTCCTTAATTCAATCAACAATTGATCACGATTTAGAGGATTAAGTTTGAAAAAAAAATGTAAAACATGGGTCAATTGATACCATTTAATTTATATGAACGGAAAATAATGTCGAATTGTTCTTTATACCAAATGTACGTTTTACCAATTCAGTTGGTAACATAACGCTTGGATTTTATGAAAACGGGGAGTTTTCTAATTTGAAAAAATGCATTATCATCGTATTAGGGCAAATCGCATGAGCCAATCAGCGCATGGCATTCGATGCCTATTTATCCCTTTTTCAACCAACCAGAGTTATAATACCGCGTGTTCACTTGAAAATGCATTTTTTGGAAATTCGATTACAGTAATAAAGTCTCCTCACTCTTTTCAAGTTTTCTGCATATAAAAAATTCTCAAAACTTACAAACACCCCTAACCAGTTATCTTAACAACAATTATCTTAAAACTTTATGGCTCTAAAATTTAGAGGTTAACTGAATGTTTTGACTTAACCATCGGGGGTTAATAAAAAACACTAACAAGAAATGTTAAAATAATAATCAAGTTCCGGTTTAAGGTCACAGATTTGGCCTCCGGATATTTTCGGATCATAACTTTTGATTCAAAATCCGTACGTTATCAACCGCCTTACCTCGTCTGAGGTACATAACCCTAAACTGGGACGATTCGTTAAACATAACATATCAGTATATATCGCAGTCTATTGTCTTGGGATTATTTATTTTACTGTTTAAATGTTTAGCGTTCTGACGCAGCTCAACTCAGAAGAAGGACCAGGAATAAAACGACTCATACTTGGCATTATACATCGCTAACCCTTCCACACCGCAAGAATAACATAAAAACATGGACTTAAGTAAATTAACTACAATAAAATCACGTTTCGATTAGAACCTGTAAAAAGTTTCGTAAGAAAAGTAATATACTGGGGTCCTAAAATAAAATTGACAAATCCGAGTACGCGTGGCCAAATACAGGTCGCTTTTCAAAAAATTATTTTTTGTTTTGGTAAAAAATAACTCTCAGGGCAAATGCCGTGCCTTTTAGTCAAGTGGCCTTTTTGACGATTAATGGATAAGCCAGCCAGTTTTGGTAAAAACTTTATTGCCCAGAAACCAGTAAGTAAACTCGTTCATGCAAATTTTCACAAAATTTCCTTTACATACTGTAGGTTTGTATCCGCTCGAGACCCTTGGTAGTTAAATACCCATGCGTAATTTCAAAATATCGGCTTAATAGATTTTGAATAAGCAAAAATCACGTTTCGATTAGAACATTGCGAGAGTCGCGTACGTAATCCACTAAATCGGAAATTGAATGAACTTTGACAAGCTTAGATAATAAGCTCATGAAGATCGCGTTCATCCAAAAGGCATTGTGCTGTCGTGTGCTGTCATTATCAGACTTGTCATCAGTCAGTCCCGACGCGAGCAAAAAAAAAATGGGGTTGTCTCAGAAGCAGCAACAACTCTTTTTTGTTCGGGATGATTACGTTTGGACTCGACCTAAACCGTTATATCAGTTTGTTACGTATGTTCTGAAATACAAAATAGGTGAACCTTAAAAGGGGTACCCTGTACAGCGGACTTTATATAATATGACCGATGTTATGCAATATCGCACTGATTTTCCAACGCTAAAAAAATAAATAATATTACCACTTTTTGGTAACGTTGTTTGACAGCGCGTCTGAGGCCTATGTTGCCTATCATTGGTCTGTTTTGAGCGCGCTCGGCCAATCATCGCAAGGAAAATCACCGAAAGGCGATTTCCTTCTTTTAAAATATTTTTATTGCAGTTCTCCCCCTCTTAAGTGCCGCACTTAAAGAGAAATATGCATTTCCGCTAAAAAAATATTTTTCGCGTTTTTAAATCAGGACGATACAAAGCAGTTATACCTAGGGATGGAAATCCCAATCACGAAATCACACTCATAATCACACTCACAGCCTGATTTTGGCGTGATTGTGATTCAAAATTTTTTGAATGTAACTTGTAATCATTAATTGTGATCAACACTATCGCTCATCTTTTGTGAGCATTAGTTTTGATCATCAATTTGGATCACCATTTGTAACCATTATTTGTGATCCTCAATTGTAATAATTATTTTGATCATAAATTGTGATCATCGTTGGTAAAAATTATACCGCCCTGACATGCTGAAAACCACCCGGCCCACGCAAAAAAAAATAATTATACAATTTTATTACGACTACTACGATTCGAGTCATTTTTGCGTGGGTCGGGTCGCTTTCAGCATGTCAAGTCGGTATAATTTTTACCAACGATGATCACAATTTATGATCAAAATACTTTATTCATATAATGCAGCAATGTTTAACAACTCAGAATGTTACTAAAAAAACTTAAAAGATACTCGCAGTGCAGGAATGAGGTGAAATCAGTTTGATCAGACGCTTATCCAAAAACATAAACGGTACATGAATAGAATGAAAAATTTGGTGTTATGTTTATAAGTTAAAAATTTGGTGTTATGTTTATAAGTTATAAATTATAACTTAACATTTTTGGCGATGAGTTCAGTTACTAACTGAACAAGAATGAACATAAGGACTCCCATCAATTAGGTTCGACAAAAAAAAATAGCAGGTCTAGTTGTTTATGCGTTGCGGCAATATCTTGACACGCCATATCAAAAATATGAAGATTAGCGAAACCGTTAAAGAACAGTNTTTCTAGTATACCGTGTCGGCATATTTTAAAATGATATCGGCCAATAGGAGGACCCCATTGCAAGAAAAAAGAAGAAAATTGCTCTATTCTAGAAACGCTGTGCCGATTTTCATAAGGCTAAACCTGTACTACGATTCGAGTCATTTTATGCGGGGGCCGGGTCGCTTTCAGCATGTCAAGTCGGTATAATTTTCACCAACGATGATCACAATTTATGATCAAAATAATTTGTGCATATAATGCAGCAATGTTTAACAACTCAGAATGTTACTAAAAAACCTAAAGGATACTCGCAGTGCAAGAATGAGGTGAAATCAGTTTGATCAGACGCTTATCCAAAAACATAAACGGTACATGAATAGAATGAAAAATTTGGTGTTATGTTTATAACTTAACATTTTTGGCGATGAGTTCAGTTACTAACTGAACAAGAATGAACATAAGGACTCCCATCAATTAGGTTCGTCAAAAAAATAGCAGGTCTAGTTGTTTATGCGTTGCGGCAATATCTTGACACGCCATATCAAAAATATGAAGATTAGCGAAACCGTTAAAGAACAGTTAAAGGAGGCCGACTTAATTCCAGATGGCCCAACATTTGGCCCGTCTTATACTAGTAGTGGTAATGTTTCTTTTCAATAACAGTAATTATAATGTTCATCAAGTTTGTATACAGCCATAAACAGAACGAAACAAATGTGAGTCATATTTTAGAACATGTTTAGAACGATATGTTCGCCCCGCCGTTTTTTTTTTCGCCAAATACAATGACGATTTCTTTGAACAGAATTTTTGTAAAGAACGTGCAATTTATAAACATTAAACACTTAATTCGTGTCCAAAATGTTTCACAAATTTTCAAATTTTGTTTAAAAAATAATATTTTCTCTCCTCTTTTTCAACAAATTTTTGGCGATTGTACTTCGAAATAATTATAAACAATTCTTTGT
>SCLG01000128.1:73922-85719 GCA_004367875.1 Oikopleura albicans
CAATGCTAAAAAATTTACCAAAATTCAACTAAATTATACAGAAATTATTCACGACGATAATTTTTCTTAACACGGATCAAATACGGTTACATTCATGAATAATTCATCTCCTGACGCCCGTCAGGCCAACAATATTTGACAATGATGATATAATTTCGCACACATTTTGTCTGGCGATAATTTCATCGGACATTTTAGGCAAAATAGTGATAAATCCCCGATTAAGGCTACGAACATAATAGCCACTCTAAAGATAGGCTTCTTTTCGAGCCATTCTATTTTGGAGCACTTTTCATAATCGTCACGTTGGCCTTTAGTGATCTCACTCACTTTATTTTTTACTGTTGCTTGAGATTGAGCCAATTAGAAGCGGGGAATGTTCAACCGGAACGACAACTCTCTGACCGCGGTAAAACACTAGAAATAAGTGTGACCTTGAGGGGAGATAATGTAAAGAGGTTACTTGAAAGATATTTTACCACTCTTATTTACAATAAAAAAAGTTAAATTTTTCACTTTCTGCATTCCAATGCTCTTTATGTTTGATAGCCTCGTTGGACGATTTCAAATTAATAATTGGAATAAAATGAAAGATAAAAACGCCTGTCCAAGCTGCGCAACCTGCGCTCGAAAAACTGACGTTATCGGATGAAAAATTCATGGATTTTTTAATGCCTGGGAATTTCTGGAACATTTTTGAACATTTCTTTAAATTCTTAAAATTTTCTTGAAATTTTCTTGAAGTTGTGAAACTCAAAATTTGATAAAAATGCCTCAAAATTTCTTAAAATTCTTAAAATTTGATAAAAATAAACTTGATAAAATTTTTTTATAAAAATAAANTAGGCTTCTTTTCGAGCCATTCTATTTTGGAGCACTTTTCATAATCGTCACGTTGGCCTTTAGTGATCTCACTCACTTTTTACTCTTGCTTGAGATTGAGCCAATTAGAAGCGGGAATGTTCAACCGGAACGACAACTCTCTGACCGCGGTAAAACACTAGAAATAAGTGTGACCTTGAGGGGAGATAATGTAAAGAGGTTACTTGAAAGATATTTTACCACTCTTATTTAGAATAAAAAAAGTTAAAATTTTCACTTTCTGCATTCCAATGCTCTTTATGTTTGATAGCTTCGTTGGACGATTTCAAATTAATAATTGGAATAAAATGAAAGATAAAAACGCCTGTCCAAGCTGCGCAACCTGCGCTCGAAAAACTGACGTTATCGGATGAAAATTTCATTGATTTTTTAATGACTGGAAAGTTCTGGAACATTTCTCAAAATTCTTAAAATTTTCTTGAAATTTTCTTGAAGCTGTCGAAACTCTGTCAAAATTTGATAAAATGCCTTAAAATTTCTTAAAAATTTCTTAAAAATTTGATAAAAATAAACTTGATAAAAAAATTTGATAAAAATAAACTTGATAAAAAAATTTTATGAAAATAAAATTTGTGATTTTTCCGAGATTAGCACACTTTTACGAATTTAACAAAATAATTAATTTGATAATTAGAAGAATTGTATTAAAATAACTCTAAATTTAAGTCTTAAAATTACTTAAATTGAATTTAACTTACTCCAAATTTAATAATTATACCAGAACCTAGCATAATATGATTTTTCTTCGTAAAATTACAGACATTTCCGCTGTTATAATTTCGAGCCTTTCTAAAATAAAACTACCCGAGTTTCACATAGTAATATTTTTGCTAAACTAAATTTTATGTCTATGTCGTACATGCTCTCTGCCAACTTGGTTAAATAAAGAATGTTTCCCTAACTTTATTGTAAAACACTATGTTTTATTTGTTCTATTTTAAAACCTTTCATTTTTTAAATAGTTTATTTCAATATAAAAGGTATTTTTAGAACTTTGTTCTCAATTTTTAGACAAAAACTTAACATAGATCAGATTTATAATAATAACAGAATGTAAAACAAAATTGTTTGCATTTAAATCCAATAAATAAGTCTATGAAAAAACTTTAATACAAACGACAGTTATTTCGTCATCCACCCTATCACGTCTTAGTTTGAGAATTTTTCCAAATTAGCAAACCTTCCTTTATTGAGCCTACCACTATGGTTGATATCCTTTTTCCGCTTACAGTAGACGTTCATCACCGCTACCTCATTTTTACATTTTTCTAGTTGACTATTGGGGTAAGATAAACTTAGAAAAATGAGCAAATGGGGTAGCGGCGATGAACGTCTACTTTAAGCGGAAAAGGGATATAATGTATAGGGGATGAGGGCTGAATTCGCGTCTATCGAGTTGATAGCCTTATTCGCAAAAGACAACGGAACACAGCCGTCACCGATTTCAACGCAATTTAAAGATTGACGTGGAAGGTATTGATAATCAAATGGAACATTTCATTATCCGGACATATATATTGAACCAAACCAAAAAACGGGAAAGCCGTTCTAACTATATTTGCTATCTTGTATCCGGGAATGATTTTATATAAAAATATATGACATACGGTGTGGTCCAACAATCAATTTGACCGAGCGAATTTTTACACGCACTTTTTGACGCTCACAAAATATTGAACTGCGTGCAAAAATTTTCCCTGGATGATTCATTGTTGACCAACACAGTAGTATACACAGGGTGCGCCGTAAACCGGCACCCCATTAACCGGCACCCCATTAACCGGCAGAGCCTACGCTATTTGCCGTTAACCGCCAGTTTTTTGACCGAAAAATTTCCAGCAAAAACGCCTACGCATGTAATCATTAAGCAGTCTATTTGCTATTAACCGGTAGGTTTCCAAAAAATTTTTTGTGCCGATTAATAGGTTACCCTGTGTATAGCTCAAAGAACTCACTTGACCTTATAGGGGTCAAAATGACGAATGTTAAAACATAAATAACCTAAGACGTCTTCCGCCTACGCATGTCCCCATTAACCGGACTATTTGCCGTTAACCGGCAGGTTTTCAAAAAAAATTTGGTGTCGGTTAACGGCGCACCCTGTGTATATAAAATGTTGGAAAAAAGAAAGTTACGAATACGGATAAAGTTATAAATAACGTTTTCTGAACTTCGAGAGATTTATAAAATTCTTCCGAAAATAGAAAAAAAACTCTCAGAGATTTAGGTAATTTTTTTGGAAATTTTATGGGAGATATGTCCCCGTGGATACATTTAAGCATTTAATAGATTAACGTCTATAATATTTCGTCGCCTACGCACTGCGTCCTATGGTTTCATTTGTCTATGTTTGTGCTCTAATGTTTCGTTTTTCTTGTGAACCATTTGACCGCACCCGGTGTATATATATATATATATATGTCGTAAGTCGCATGCAACATATTAATTCCTAATTACACTGCGAATAATTTTTAATGTAATTTTTTCCCTATTTTGTCATTATGCTTTGATGTTTGGTTTGAAAACGGATTAAGCTTGAACAAGTAGAATTTAGAGTTGACAGAGGCGGAAATCGTTTAACGTAATTCTACTATCTTAATAAGGTTACGACAATTGAATACAAAAGGGGGGCCCTGTTCATTTGTATGGCCACTGTTCCATTGTATTACGACTGTTACGATACTTTGGATCATGCCATTATGGTTAATGATGAAAGAAAGTACTTTTTCCTCGTTAAAGGTTGCGAATTTACACATTTGCAATGTGTTGCTTAGTTCTAGGGTCACTTAANTATATATATATATATATGTCGTAAGTCGCATGCAACATATTAATTCCTAATTACACTGCGAATAATTTTTAATGTAATTTTTTCCCTATTTTGTCATTATGCTTTGATGTTTGGTTTGAAAACGGATTAAGCTTGAACAAGTAGAATTTAGAGTTGACAGAGGCGGAAATCGTTTAACGTAATTCTACTATCTTAATAAGGTTACGACAATTGAATACAAAAGGGGGGGCCTGTTCATTTGTATGGCCTCTGTTCCATTGTATTACGACTGTTACGATACTTTGGATCATGCCATTATGGTTAATGATGAAAGAAAGTACTTTTTCCTCGTTAAAGGTTGCGAATTTACACATTTGCAATGTGTTGCTTAGTTCTAGGGTCACTTAACACAATTGAGTCAAACGATTAATATCTGTATCATGCAATACTAAGTTTGATATTGAACTAATTTTATATACGGGCAATAATCCAAGTCCGGGTTGCTTTGCGATTAAGACTTAAAGTCCCTTTTTCCGGGAATTGGATTTTTTGGATAAAATAAATGGCGAGCGCTTATTTTGGTACGCGCGATCTTTTGGTACCAAGCTTCAATTGGTACGAAAACTTCTTTGGTACTAAAACTTCTTTCGCTACTCAAACTTCCAATGGTACTAAGCAGTGTTGCGAAATTTGGCCAACGGTCGATTGTTTCCCAATGCATCCCAACGCCCAACGTTTCCAACACTGGTACTAAGCCAGTACCAAAAGCAGCATTGATACCAAAACTTGGTACTGGCCTGGTACTAAACGAAGGTTTAGTACTAAAAGAAGTTTTAGTACCAAAGGAAGCTTTAGTAATCATGACGCTTTCGGAACGTAAAGATCGCGCGTACCAAAATAAACGCTCTCAGAATAAGCAAACATGCGTTAAAACGTGAAATGAATTTGTTGTCATTGACTCGCCCGTTTGCAAACGGATGTGTTGTTGTTATCAGAAATAGTTTTCAATAGTTACATGGTAAGCCTTGCTGACCGCTATCAGGTCAAGCTAGTTTTATTTTGCAGGTCAAGTAATTTTTTCGTGTAAGGTCAAGTCAGTTTTTACACTATTAGATCAAGTCATTCTTTTAATCATAAATTTTAATTAGTCATTTTTAATCATGTATTTTCCGCGTTATAAGGTAGTGTCAGTTTTTTAAGTTAACAGCAAAGACCCCTTCTCTCACTCGCACATCTTACTTCTATGAAATCATGACTTTTTGACTTTTTTTTCAGAATCTATTTAAGGTCAAATCAGTTTTTCAGTCTTTGACCTTATAACCAACAACCCGTGTAACTAGTTCATCAATTGGACAGTTTCTATTTTCAAACTTTAAACATCTCTTGCGCCCATTTGAAGACGAAATTATCGTATTATTTTCTTTTCAATCTCTTTATGCATGAATATTTTTAAAATAACTGTTAAATATACACAGTGTCGTGAGCTCAATATTTCAACTGATGTCGTGTACTTGTCAATGTTTTAAACGACCTTTTGTTGATCTTGACATTGCTCCGAAATTCATATACCAAAAAATTGTCATTGCAATATTTTTTCGATAGCGGTTCGCTACCAACGCATGACCATTTGGGTAACTTCCGATGAGTTTATAATTTGCATGGACCAACCCAGTCAATTTCAAAGTTCAAACAGTGGTTTTAACCAAGTATTGACAAAAGCAAGTTTGTCCAAAAGTATAATACAACTACAATTTGTAGACATTTTTAAGGTGTACTAATTGAAAATATTTATTACACTTTTGAAAATGCATTACATTTATGTTGTTCAATAAATACAGGATTTTCAAAAAACAAGATTTTCTAGTTCGAACCAAAGATCAATATTGTCCGTAAACGAAAATTTTGGGTATCGTTTTAAAATATGTACCACTTAAATTGAATTTTTCGTAAAAGTGCCAGCTAATTTTAATGCTGTCCCGTAATTTGGTGTTCATTAAATGAGAAACCCCTTAATCAATTTTTTTAACTATGGATTTTAATTTTCTAAATAATATTTTTTAATTTTAATTTCTTTAATATAATTTTAATTTTATTTATTTTTAAATTTTTAGTTTTATTTCTTTGTACTTTTAAATTTTTAGTTTTAATTTAAAAGTCAATTCAGCACAAAAAGCGACATTCTAGGTCCACAATACGGGCTAAATTAGGCACATTCGGAGACTAATCAGCCCCGTCAAGCGTTATTACGTGAGCGGCCGACTACTTCAATTTGAAAAACAACGTTAACTTTCCCACGTTAAAATTTATTACGGTCACTTGTGAACTCGACGAGTTTTCTAAAGTCATGTTTTTCATTTCTAATTATTTTTTTATATTTCTAACGATTGCGCAATTATCTTTTTCTGAGAAATGTTCACTTTGACTCTTTGTTTCACGGAACCTATTAAAATAAAAACGGGAAGACATTTTGTTTGATTAATCTTGTTGAACTGAAATGCTCACCTGGCCTCGATGGGTTATTGCCTTGCAACAATTATGAAAGCTATGTAAATGAGACTCGAGAAGTTTTTTTGTCAAGTTGTCAAGGAGCAACCCAACAAGTAGATACAAGATTAAAATATTCAACATAACAAGCCTAATATTAGAAATAGATCCAGTTTTGCTATGATTCTAACATAAAAAAGTGATTACCTGATAAATGGAATTTTCAAATGTTTTACCCATATTTAGAAATACATAAGCATACTTAATCACGTTAGAAAATATTTAAGAATATGGATACTCCAATCTCAACGTTTTCATTCTTTGACTTTGCACAGTTTCCTTAATGTTCAGTTTAGGTGGCGTAGGGGTGTCCAACCTGATTGTCCGCGGAACAAAAAAGGAAGAAATTGTTACTTGTTGTTTCGCGTTACTATGGTAACGCGTTAAATCAAAATGGGCCCGCGAGACAATTAAGGTGTTGCGCGGACAATATTTGTTGGAGGACTCAAAAGGAAATTTTATTGCCGCAAAAAACTGTTACGATAAGACTAAACTGTTACCTTGATGACTAAGCCTCGTTCACCGCTACCGTAAGGGTTGATTTGGATTCAATTAAAAGCGGATTAATACTACATTGGCGGTCATGTCAAACGGAAGTCGTTTAATCATTTTTGCTCGGAGTCGTTGCATAATTATTGAATTGGGTAGGTTTATTTGATTACGCTGAAATATGTGCATAATTATTTAAACAACCATATTTCGGGTATAGAAAATTATGTAAGGCCGAACATATGTCATAGTCGCTATGTCAACAAATCAGATCATGTTGCTCTACAAAGTAAGAAATTTCAGCACATATTTCGCTTTCGATAGGGGAATATAATCGCAGAAAACATGGCCGATAAACAACATGGATAAGTTCCCATGGCTAGTGTAAATAATTACGCTTATCATAAGGGCGTGACCGGTCGCAACACGTTTGATTGATTGGTATAAAAATGGTACCAATTATTTTTTGTTTGTCAAAAACTACCTTTTCGACCTACTTATAAAAATAAATAAATAAGGCCCAATTTGGCCTATTAGGTCAGGAATAAAAATCATTAAAAGTGGCGAATATGCTTTGCAAATATTTTCGGTAATTGAAAATTGTACACCTAATTTACCAAATTTACCTAAATTACCAAAAAATCTGTTTCAAAAAAATATTGAGTTGGACGAGCCGCGCCGAAGGAGCGCCCAACCTGATTATACGCGAAACAAAAAAGTAAGAAATTGTTACTTATTATTTCGCGTTGCTATGGTAACGCACAATCACAATTCGCCCATCGAGCCAATTAGGGTGTTGCGCGGACAATTATTTTTTCACAAAATTTTCCAAACAATTCCAATATTAGACAGTCACTAAGAAAATAAGACAAAATAATCATTTTCGCCGTCAAGAACATGAACCTCCTTAATCTGAACAAACGGCACTTTCCATAGTTTTTGTGGTCATAAGGGCGTTGCAGACTGTTGATACAATATGAAAACCTTCTTCGAAAAACATTAAAATATAATCCCGCGAAATTAACATGTTTTAAGCACATCCCCAGAAAATCACTTCATTTTGTGGTTGGTTCATCAATTACGACGAAGTCGCTAGTTATCGCTTGAAAAGAAAAAATGGCAAATATTTCGTATCCAAATATACGCCTGTTCCGGATTGTTAAACAAACAGACCCAAAATGAATCTGTCCCATATATTTGCCTCGCATTATGTAAACGCGACTTATTTAAATCTACACAAAAAGAATGGAGAAAATACGCTCGGATTTATTATATAAAATATAAACGACGGTTATTAACATTCTCGGGGTTGAACGCACACTTCCGCTTACAGCGAGTTATGAGTTTCCTGCAAATAGGCAACTTTCTAAAATATTAAATATATATAGATGTAGATCGATGGGCATATTTTGGGGGAAATTGTTCCTGTGATTACTCTTATTGAACGACAAAAAAATGCTCAGATGATTGGTAGTTGGGGAAACAAAGATAAAATTAACTACTAAAATCCATTTTTTGGAATTTGAAATCGACCAAAGTCTGACGTCGAATAGTCGCATGAACAACAATATACATATTTGGGGAATATACTTACTGTTAACAAGTTATCTGCGATTACCTTGAGAGTACCTACTGAATTTACCTAAGTAAAAATAGTCCAAAGGTTTTGGTATAATTAAATAGATAAAACTTATTAAATTTTAATTGTGAGTTATCGTACGGGAATCCCTTATCTTGTAATTTTTCACACCAAATCGAATTATTTTCAATTCGCTACGAAAACTATAAAATTAGCCGCTCACCCTAGTTTAGTGAAATAGTTACCAAACAAGGAAAGAGAAGAGGCAAGCCAATAAGAACGCCCATTTATAACACGTGTTTAGGAGTAGAGGGTCTGAACGATAAACAATTTTCCTCACTTTGAGCAAGTTATTAAATAATTATTATATCATACTTGTTCTGATTTTTAAACTTTTTCTTGGTTCAATCAAAAAAGGATTTCCAAAATTATGTATGTTTATTTACTTGCAAATTACGTAAATAATTGTCCCCCTGCAAATTGCGAATATAATTGCAACCCGAAAATGCAAATTATACGTTTAATTTGCGGAAAATGACATTCGTTAGCCGAAGGCTAACAATGATGTTTGGAGCAAATTATAACGTATAANTTTTCGACGTTATATCGAAAATAAAAAAAATTCGAAAGTGCAAATTACGAATTAATTTGCAAGTGCAAATTAATTTTTTTCGAACTTTTTTTCGAAAATCTGAGTTTCGAAGTAACAAATTACGCGATTATTTTTTTGGTCTTTATTACGGATACAACACCCATTAGTCAAAATTATGGACCATATGTGAATATTTTTTTTTTTTGGAAATCCTTTTTTGATCTAACCAAGAAAATTAGTTTAAAAAATTTAAATTAGTTTAAATTTAGTTTAAAAATTAGAACAAGTATAATATAATAATTATTTAATAATTTACTCAAAGTGAGGAAAATTGTTTATCGTTCAGACCCTTTACTCCTAAACACGTGTTATAAATCGGAGTTCTTATTGGCTTGCCTCTTCTCTTTCCTTATTTGGTAACTATTTCACTAAACTAGGGCGATATGATATGGCACATATGATGTGTCTGTATGTGTGAATTTTGGGTTTTACTTTAAAATTTCCTTAAAACCAATTGTTGAACTAGGTTTTAACGGGAAGGTTATAAGTAAAATGATTGCGATCAGCTATGGCTTCCTTCTCGCCGGAAAAATGTCTTTGTAATATTTTTCTTATTGGTTTTAAATACTAGAGACGATAAGATACATTAGGAAATTTAGCTTTTCCGAGTTGTGCCAATCGGGGTTATCTAGATAGACCACAAAACTAACAAGCTGGTGCGTTAAACAGATAGAGGGAGAAAAAATAGTAGGGACTTTGCGTTGAATAATTAATGGGTCAAAAGAAAGTGTTTATGAATTAGCTCTTCTATCTACATAAAAATTACCGTAAGAAGCAGCTAACAAAGTACTCTTACTTGTAACTTCTTGCGAATCGCATACATCTCCAAATATTTATTAAACATATTTTATCGACTCCAGAAATATGGTATATGGACTTAGTCCTACTAGTAAATTTGGTACAGCTAGTTTTTATGACGCGTGAATCTCCTTATAGTCTTATTAACTCCTGCTTGCCATTAGGTCCTAATAGTTAGGATCTAATTTATCTTATTCATTTTCTCCGTATAAATTATACGGAAAATGATCCTTGCATCATCAAAAATGTTGAATCATTTTTCAACAGACAACGAGTAATAATTTTTTCCTGAAAAGGGATTTGAAAAGGTTAATAATTTTTTCATGAAAAGGGAATCGGACTAAAAAATTTACCTAACCACCAAAAAGATCCAACTTAACAGTCATGCGCATCGAGTTTACTATAACAGTCATGCGCATCTGGGGTAGCTAGCTACCCAATTTGCTCTCGTGCGCCAAACAATGAACGGATTTTTTTTATTATTTGATTTTGAAGCCCTGTTATTCTTCTCTTACTGGGGTGATTTTCAACCTTAACCCTCGTCCTCCACGGACCCAAACGTAAAAACAATTTTCTAAAAATAATATTTTTCTCCCATATAAAAACGTAAAATTTTTTTTTTGATTTCAAGTCCGTTGTCCGTTTTTTATTATCACAAGCCGTTCTCTTTTTATTTAGAAATACAGTAAAAATGGGTAGTTAACTAACCAATATGCGCATGTCTGTTAAACAATGAAAAATATGCATTTTTAGTTCAGCGATATGCGTTTGGTCCAAACATATTGTGTGTAAGTTTAGTTTTGTATTAAGTGTTTTTTGAAAAATGTTTTTATTTTGTCTTAAAAACACGCTAAGAATATATCAGCAAAAATCTCACATTCATTTTTTGAATTTACAGTGGCAAACTTTATTTTCTGGCGTTTGTTCATGGAAACAAATTGTTCATACGACAAGAGTTATGACTTGTACATTACGCAACAAAACCCCAAAAAATGAAATAATTGACCGGGTTCCGATGCAGGGTTATTTCAATGTACTTATCTTATGATGGTTCGTCTAAAAAATAATGATCAATAAAGCACTTTTCAAATTGTCGAGTCGTGTGCTCTACAGAAGTTTTAGAACATCGAAGTTGAGTAAAATGATTAAACAAAAATGAAAAATGTGTTGATCCACGAATACAATGTTATGTTACGTTCTTCAAATAACCATTCCTCAAAAGTTTTTTTTGTGTTTTTATCATATGAACAAAAAACGTATCCGTCAATGTCGCTACATTATTTAGGACCGCACTAGAAACTAGACCATTTGCCCATCCACGTTCGCGCTCGGCAGTTTTAATCGTCTTAGAACCGAGGGGTCAAGAATCACTATTGATGATACGAATTAAAGTCTTGATTAATACTTTTTTTATACACCAGGTGTGCCGTTATGTTTCACCCCGTTATGTTGCAAATTTTCCCGTTCGTCCCGTTATCTAATAATTTTTAATTTTTTCGGCGTTTTCCAGCGAAATTGCCTACACACTGCGCCGTTATGTTACAATTTTCCGTAATGTTACACTTTTTTTATTTGGTTTTGTAACATAACGGCGCACCTGGTGTGGGTTTTACATGAATTTCCACCCTTTTTTCTCCCGAATTTTCTAGATGGCAATATTCAAGTTTTTGACGAGCGGAAAAAATCGAGTTTGGCTATCTAGAAAATACGAAAGAAGAAACGGCGGAAATTCATATGAAAAAGATTCGGACAAAAAACTACGAAATGTATTCGTGGACAATGAAAATCAGCATTATGCTACTTTATGATTAACATTTCTGGACGTAACCTCTAGACGCACGTCGGAAACAAGACGTCCTGATTTCTATCAAAAATCAATTCGAACGTAAGCATGTTGATGTACGGACATCAATCTAGATATATTATTTGCAATTGTCTCTTCTGACTTTTTTTGATCAAGTGCTTGTACCTTGAATTTAACCTTTTTTCTGTTCACGAAAAAAAAACGACCAAGTTATCTTTATCGAATTTGATGTGGCCGGATTCGATGACATTTGAACCACAAATGGGTGCAAACTACCGG
>SCLG01000128.1:85837-100056 GCA_004367875.1 Oikopleura albicans
TTGATGTACGGACATCAATCTAGATATATTATTTGCAATTGTCTCTTCTGACTTTTTTTGATCAAGTGCTTGTACCTTGAATTTAACCTTTTTTCTGTTCACGAAAAAAAACGACCAAGTTATCTTTATCGAATTTGATGTGGCCGGATTCGATGACATTTGAACCACAAATGGGTGCAAACTACCGGCTAGACGCGTGATTATTGCTCCAATTATCGAGTGTTGTTTCACTGCCAGTTATCTTGGAGTGAGAAAATAGCGCTTCTAAACAATGGTGATTATCACACCGAAGGAAAATCTGGAATAGATTAGGGTTGGTTCACAAAATGATGCGGTTGCAAGTTGGATTCCTTGGAATCATTAATTACCGTTGGGTAGCAATCAAAATTTGGACTTTTTTTATCTTTTTGTTAACTCCCGGTCGACCGTGGTCACATTGTGCTTTTTCAGAATTCTAGAAATATTATATGTCAAGCCCCAAAAATTCCTCTTACGACAGCAAATTGGCTTGTTCTTTTAACTTTCTAGAATAAGAAATAGCAACTTTTGGTGCTTGACATGTAATATTTGACAAACGTTATTTTATCGTTAAAACATGAGGACTAGTTAAGAGCATATAGGACTTCGAACAAAACGGAAGTTCGAACATGAACTTCGAACACGCAGAAGTTTGAACAAAACCGAAGTTCGAAAATTCCTGAAGTTCGAACACAACCGAAGTTCTAACATGTTAATACAGGATAAAACTAGTAGTCCGGCACATTTTTTTAGTCATAAAATTAAAGAAATTTTCAAGGAATTAAAAACTCGGTTTAAAAATTTTCTGAACGAAAAACATGTACGGGATCATTCGTTCATCGAGTACTTACCTAGCTCGTTCCGCACAAGTTTCATACATAAAGTAACGAAATTTATTCTGCAACACGGACAAAGTGATCATAACCGGTTAGTTACAAAATAGTGACATTGACTTTCCGCGTTTGATGTTCATTTCCTCTGAAATATTTTGATATTCGAACTCGCAGGAAATGAATTTGTTTACTGTTCCCGGCGGATAATACATTCCAATTTTACCGGAATCATAACTTTCTTATTTTCAATAAGGCACCCTACGATGAACACTGTGAACCGCGCTTGGTAATTTTTGATCAAACTAGAGCAAAACTTAGTATAAACATGGGCTAAAAGTCCATTTTACTTTCTTTCAAGCAAGACATTCACTTTAATTTGTGTGAAACGATAGCCGATGAAAAATTGCTTATACAACTATTATAGTCAAAAAAGTTTCCGAATGAAATCAAGAGTGATTTTTTTTTCGAACAATTCGCTCATAAAACTTTGTCGTACAAATTAGCACGATTGTCCTCTTACGGGTGAGTATTTTCGTTTTTTCAGGAAAAATCCAAAAAATGGTTTCCCTGGACGGAATTCTCCCTAAAAACGTTTTCTCGGAAAAAATTTTTCGCTTCCGGTGATTGCAGGGTGCCAAACTTCTACCGTCAACCATCCTAACTAATTCCGTCACAAAGCATTCCGTAAAGCTCAAAACCGCTACTAACCAATCATTGCTGGAAGTACGCAATCGATGACGGTACAAATCCGTTTATGACTCAATCAGAAGGGAACCAAATTCCGTATATAAATCCGTGGTTTGTGTGATTCGTGGTTGCGATCTTTCAAAACAAGAATAAAGAAACTTGATTTATTGTGTCTGAAAAATTTGGTGTTATTTTTTTTTCCTTTTTTTATAAATAACTTTCGACATAGAAAGTAATAAAAAGTTGTGTTTTCAACCTACGTAAAATGAGCATTAAATAAAAATTAGATGTCTCGAAATTATTTCGACTAAATGATTAATTGCCTTCCTAACTTGACATTAAATTAATGTCTATTATAGACTGCAAGTGCAGTTCGAGTCCGCAAACTATTTTTGGCAGAAGGAAGATAAGTTTAATCCCCGGAAGGATACCAATCAGCATAAAATTGAATCCAGCAAACAAAGTATGCTCCCAAAGAAAAGCAAATCAATCATGCGCCATCATGCATTAGAGAGCTCGTATTTGAAATTACTTGATTCATTGTTGGACCACACAGTATGTCAACGATTAACCTGGGGATCAGTCAATTTAAGGAATATTTTTGAGGTTTTTCGATATTTGTTTCTAACACACACATTATATATATATATATAAATATAAAGAATAAATAAAACATTACTCCTACAAGTTGCATTTTACAGATTATGTAAAAAAAATAAATTGAAGACTGAAGTGAATTTTGTTGTACAGAAAAAATGTTAATTGGCCATTCTTTGAACGCGTTTAACTTTTCAGTGAATCAGAAATAATGTTTTAAACCAACAATTTGCGTGAACTAAATTCATTTCTTAACCCCTTCACACGACGAAATACATGTTTTTTGGTGGGCAAGTATGTTTTAATAACACTCTAAAAATGGAAAACTGTTTATTCTCGACTTAAGTCAACATTTTTGGAGTCTTATAAACTTAAAAAGCCTTGCTACATACACAGTACAATTTGTAATACGTAGAGTAGTCAGTTAACTGGCAGATTGAAATTTTCAAGATTATCATATACACCCGCTGCGGCTTTATCGGGTCAATTTTCCCGTTCATGCAATATGGTTGGTGTGGTAACGAACTGACACTTTGGTTTCCGATTTTTTGCCAAAACCTGTCACTTCGTTCCATAACTGTCACTTCGGTACCCCCGCCAACTCTTATCGGTATTTTCCGATGTAATTACGATAAACGGTTTAATTCTTCATTTTTATTCTTTCTATTAGAACTTGTTTTTTATTGACTCACCGAAAAACGTTCCAATAAAACGTTTTGTAACAAATTCCACGACGCTTTGTAAGAGTTGCGTTTACAAAAAATCTCTTTAACAAAATTTAAAGTTTTACGAATTATCATCATAGTTACTTAGCTTCTATTTAAACCCATCAAAGCGTCTTCATTATGAGATTCACGAAAAAGCTCAAAAAGCTTTTGAACACAGACGACAAATATCAACGATCGAAAGAAAAGATTACCGTTAATTTCAAAATTTACTTCTGATGATAAAGATGCCAGGCACTGTCTAAAAATCCACGTTTTTTTACATTATGTGTTTTTTCGTCAAGTCAACCACAATAAGGTAATACTCGGTGTGGTAAATTAAATTGGCAGATCGTTGTAATCCAGGCAAACTGATGGATCGCTACAAGAAAAAAATAAATGATCAAAAACTCATGGTTTTTTAATGAAAAAAAACGAGCATACGAAAATACACAATTAGAAAAGTAGACAAACGTGTGACTGTAAAATTTTTAATGCCCGCTGAACGAATTGTTAAAATGCAAGGCGTCAAACTTTCACATGAAATCTGATGGTGACAAAAATTATAGATAAAGAGGTTCATTCTATGACTAAGCACGTAATTCTTTTTTACGGCAAAAACCTTTATTTTAATTTTAGCTATATTTTTGTAGGTCGATATTGTAGACAATATTAATAAAAAAAATTAGCATGTTTTTTTTATATTTCTGGGGGCCCAAAATTGAAAAAAAAACTTTTGCCAAATTGTAGGCCCTACAATGTAGGGCTCGAAGATTTACTTAGAAATTATGTAAAATTAGTCTTTTAAAAATGTCAGTAGCGGACGCTAGAAGTTTTTGAAAATTAAAGCTTTTTGAAAATAAGCAAATAGTTCATCACGACCCAAAAAAATTATTAAAATTCACCAAAATAACACTTGTTTGGCTTTTTGGGCACAAATTATAAAATACGTAAATTTGTAACCTCTTTATGAGCAAAAATAGAAAAAAAGAAGAGAAAAAACGAACATCTAAAGATATTTTTCGAAAAAGGGTCCAGAAAAAGAGCACATCTAGAGTAAATCTAGAGATACACTTTGGAAAAATTGATCTGGAAAGGTGCACATCTAGAGGTTGTTAAAAATTTTCCTAAAAAACTCACATCTAGAGAGACATGCACATCTAGAGGTTGTTAAAAATTTTCCTAAAAACTCACATCTAGAGAGACATGCACATCTAGAGAACCCTGACTGTATAACAGTATGGCCATAGAAAACTGTAATATAACGTAGAGACAAACTTAGAGCGCACCCGGTGTATTACCATTTCAAATGGTCCATTTGTATGACGCGCTTCGTATGAGACTGTATATTTCATGACTAAATCGGGTAAGTGGTTCAGTTACATCATATCAGTGTTGTTGTTTGTTGTAAAGAGCCTTCGCCCTCTCCCATTCTCAGTTCTTTCTTTTGTTTAGTACTGAATCTGGGCAGCGATTCGTAAATCAGATTTGCTGCATTTTTATTAGTTTAATCTGTTTTGCGTTAAACTGCCCTTTCCATTTTTAGAACGCTAGCTTTCGCTCGCCCCCAGCTTACCCAAATTCAAATGAACAGTTCAGTTGTGTAATTAATGTAGCAGGCTTATGAGAGAAGAAGTGTTTATCCTAAATACGTTTTTTTATTTCGATTTTTTTTTCTCTTTTTTGCTCATTTTGGAATCTAAATTAGGGGCAACAAAAAAAAATCTCGATTTGGATTGTATACGTTAAACCCCTCACAGTTTCATTTTGCGCAAAGAGTTAATTGGTTGAACCGAACCAAGTGTAAACCTCATCTCTGACCCGTTTTTTTTAGATGGACGTGTTAACATATATGGTTTTACGTCTTACTAAATGCCAAAAATTTAACTCCCTAGGAACCCGATTGGAGATTGACCCGAAGGGAACAATTGTGAAAGGGTGCGGTTAACTTTTTTTTTGCCGTTCTATGTGATGCTTTTATTTTGAGTACAGTAATCGGTAAGATAACGTTCTTCTCGCTTTTCCAGTTTTTCAGTCTACTAGTATAACCCTACTAGTATTAGAATAAAAATTGAGAAAGCGAGAAGCACGTTATTTTACCCCATAATGTAGTACTTTTAAAAGGTGCTGTATCCGATATCTCGAAAAATTTGGCAATTTTTAAACGTTTTTCTGGAGTCCTTTACAAAATACGTCGCTTGTTTTGCGACATCAAGCGTTAAAATTATTTTTTGAAAGTTTAAAAAATCAGTTCACTGTCTAAAAACGGTTTCCACGCTTTTCTGAGGAGGATACATTATACAAACTGTAGTATTGTACTACGCATAATCTTCAAAAAGTCGTTAGAAGCTATAATAATGCTTTGTCGAATAATAAAATGGTTAGTCTTCAAACAAACAGAAAAAAAGTATCATTTGTTTTTTCAAATCGTCCTATACTTAAAATAATACAATACCGGAACTGCCTGCGGAAGTCCCTTGTAATCATCTGGAGGACTACTTTTGCTCGGTAAGTAATCAAATGTTTATGATATAGTTTTTATGTATTGCAGCTTCCTCTGATGACTTTAAATTCATATTCTTGAAAATATGAAACAGAACAATGCATTTTTTTTTTCGTGAAGAAAAACGTTGAGAATGTCCAAAAGATGGGCGTATAACCGAGTCTGTGATCTCACCGACAGTTCCGGAATGTGACCAAAAACAACACACTTAAAATGTGGGGCTAGTACTATATTTCTTGCCCATAAAATCGACTTCAATGAAAATATTTCCGGGATCAATTCAGTTCTTTTGATGGGATATTTTTGATATTTAGTTATATCACTAAATCGCAAGAAAATGTCTAAGTTGCTAGTATGATCTCGGTACAAATAATATCCATTTGAGTTCTTACATTTTTTTGAGATTTTAAAACTTTATTTCAAGATTTACCTCAAAAACAATTGTTTTAATTTGTGTTGCTATAAAAGTCAGTGGCATTTCCCTCACTTAACCTCCTCTTATTTTCATAGGCTAAGGCTTAAGAAGCCTGAAACACCCCATAACAATCGGCGCACGTTCATGAAGTACGGTTCTTACACGAAACCTTATTAAGGTTCTTAAAGATAAAGGCTCTATCATAAAGCGTACAAAAGTCTTTTTTCGGAATTTTTGAAATTGTATTTTCGAAACTGAAAATCAACGCCATGGAACTCGAACTCTCGTTTTGGTTGTTTTTTAATTGGTTTTACCGATCGGTTCAATAGTTCTTTTTTGGTAACAAAAATTGGAAATTAATAAATGCCGAGCATTTAGTGTTCCAACTTGAAACAGTCATACAGGTATCGGCAAATTATCCTCTTGATCATAACTCAAACGGTTTTTTTAGAGATTTAATCTGTAGTCTATGTTGAACACTTGGTTTCATGTGTCCATGAGTTACAATGAATATAAACCGTTCTTCTGAAATAAAAATAACAAACCGTTCGTACCGTGACGTCAAGAAGCCGCCTTGGCGAACAGAACAAAAAAAAAACGTTTTGTTTTTTGTGCATATATAATTTACTCCCGCTATAATTATCCGTAACAGATAGTTTTGACGCCGTCGGTTTCGGCCAATAGGCCCATATTACTAGCTGACGAATTGAAAGTAACATATACATATTTATCATATATAAAACAACAAAATCTAAGGTGTCACGCAATTGGCTTGGTGAGCCCAGTACTGCAATTATTTCCTTTACTATTTTTCGTCTTGTCATCGGCCGTGGCTTAGATTAGTTTCAAATCGCTTTCAAATCCGAGAAGCCATTCGTGGGGTGTCGAGTGTATTCTAAAACGTAGAAAATGATTAGCGACTAAAGGCAGGCCCCCCTTTGTTAGACACCAAAAAGGTTTTTTTGTTTTTGCAAACAAATAAAACACCACACGGGTTAGTTTACGGTTTAGACGTGAACACGCATGGAACCATTTTAGACTGTCGGGTATAAAGCCACTGTTCAAAACTTATATAACCATTTCTAATTCGGGTGAACGATATTAAGTTGCCCTTGAAACCGTAGCTAAGCCGTTTAGTATCATATTATAATCATATCATTATTTTTTATTATGCAGTTTTTTTTGCCGTTTGGTCATGCCGCATGACTCATGCATGCCTAGCTTTAATACTGTAACTCTTGTCCAGACTCACGGATATCCATGGATTTTGCTATTAACATTTTGTGATATTTTTTTTGTTTTCTAAATGTTAATGATTAGAAAAATGTCTAATTTGATCGTTTCAAATACACCATCTTGCCATTTGGGATAACATTTGGCATTTACCTCTTAGGGGGAAGGAGTTTTTGGGAACCCGTTGGGGGAAAATGCGTGTAAATAAACACGCACTTAAAAATTCACATTAATTCCCAATAATTCAAAAAACTGGTAAAGCCAAGTTGTAGAGCTCGTCAAACTACGTCGATCTGACTATTCAGAAATTGATTTGGGCCACCAGAGCCCCCTAGAGAGCTGTTTGAAATCTCCAATCTACGCAAAAAACACCGTCAATCGAATTTGCTCGAAAAGTTGAGGGGGTTCACCAATACCCATTTTGCCCTACGGGGCCTCCATATGCCTTAAATTGACGAAAAAAACAAGTTGCGTGTCTATTTACACGCACTTCCCCCTAGGAGTTAAAATACCAATTTGCCTTTGAAATAACACTTTTAAGCAAATGTGTTTTCTAGCGTTTACACATACACACTACTCATTTGAAATAACACATTTTGTTTTAAAAAAGTGTTACCTCAGATGGTTGGGCTGTGTAGTTATATTGGCAGCATTTATTCTTTCTCATAAGCGCTTTCCCAAAGTATATTTTTTGAATCGCCGTCGTGTGTTATCAAATGTGACATGGCCTTTAAGCGATGCATTACTCGTTCACTCAGAACGTTTTATTTAATACGTGATTGAGAGGATAAAATCCTTTAAATATTTATAACCAAAGGAGCTCGAAATGTAATAGCAAACATCAAAAAAGGAACCGTTTGGAGTAATTTAATCCAACGAAGAAATTGTAAAAAAAAAAATAACGCAACCACAAAGTGCGTGTACAATTGCTTAAGACCCGTATTTTTCTCATGTATGCCACATGGCACTCTCGTCATTAAAAAAAGGAAATAAATAATAATATCCGAAAAACATGTTTTCAATTTCCGTCCGCACAATTTCAAGATACGGAACGGATATGTACCGTTTATTTGTTCTCACGCGAAACATTCATTGTGTTTTTTTTGGCAAAATTGGGGGAAAATAACAAGCCACACTAACGTCCGTTTGTTACATAGTTTGAATTAATTATTTTCGTGAACTTGTTGTAGCCGTTTTGATATAATGTGGTCCACATATTCATAAATAAAAGTCAGCAAAAAAGTTTAGTAACTGACCGAATTTTCATCAAGAACGAGTTTCATTATTAAATATTAAAATACAGGTATTAACTTAAAACAAGTAGTAACACGTCGAGTCTTCAATTTGAGAACCACCTACGCGATACAAAAGCTGTTTGGTGATTGGTTTGCTTCCTTCATCTTTATGTAATGTGTTATCAAGACGTATATCACTACACAGCGCCTCGAGTTCGCGGCGTTTTTATTTCACATTTTTGGAAGGCAAATAACCTTTTTCGTAATTAAACTAATATAATGTAGTTCAATCCATGAATTAATTGTTAATACAAAAGATACAGACACGGATCCCTTATGGGCCGCCTTTTTGGAGCCCTCATGGTGGTCCATAACTTATGGCCCATAAGAGATCCGGGACTGTACATGGTTTCGTGTTAGAAGTCCTTCTGAGATACTTTTCATATTTTAATATTTTCCCTATTCGAAAAGCAAGATAATATAATAATAAAGAGTAAAATTATTAATTTTAGAATAAAAGCACATTTTTGTCGGTTAGGCCGCATCTATTGGACTTCAATTACCAATTAATTTTAACTTTGTCCAAATACTAAACGGATTATGTGAGCAATATTATTTCCCAAAATTAATTCCATGTTCCACTTGCTACAAGTCAGCCAAAAAAAGAATGTTTCACTTTTTGACCTGGCATGTTTTTTTCCGAAATTATATGTATGTTTGAGTTGCAATTAGTAAAAATATTTATATTATTAGAACGGAACACCTCAGTACCTAATATTTATTCAAGAGTAACTAAAATAAACCAAAATAAGACATAAAAACCGAGATATTCAATAAAAACACGAGTAAAAACTGATTAGGGCCGCTCAACTTATTCATGTCCATAACGAATTACGCCCGACTTGTTGGTTCAAGGCGAAATCTGTGGTTGTATCTTTGGAATCAAAAAATGAATTAACCCCCAACCAACATTATTCACCAGTACCCAAACCAAATTCCCGGACTTTTATCCGGGCTTTTGTTACATTTTCTTTTTGTGGCTATTTTCAGATTATAATGTCCGAGCAGCATGCGGCCCGGTCCTGTACAATGAAGAATTTTGTCGCTGATCTTGTTGAATTTAATTATTTTTGGCTTATAGTACCTATTTATCAAAAAAACCTTTTTGGCCATATTATAAAGCTCAAAAAGTTACACAAAAAATGAAAAATGAAATTCATAAAATGTCTGTAGAGGGCTCTAGAATTTTTCTAAGGTGAACAAAAAAATTGAACTTCGAAAAATTCTAAAGTGCGCCTCAGACTATATATGAATTTTATTATTCTCACACTTTTTCGTACTTACTTTTTGAGCTCCATATGGCCAAAATAAGTTTTTTAATAAATAGGCATTATAAGCTCAAAATAATTAAATTCAGTAAGCTCAGCGAAAAAATGTTTCATTGTACGGGACCGGGCCGTATGAGAAATATGCTCTCAAGTACAATTTCTGATATCTCAAATAACATATAAAGTACCTGTTTGAGTCAAAATTTAGCAAACAATAAAAAAATAAATCTGAGAAAAATAAGCAAGGACATTTTTTCAATCGCTTGACAGACGTTTTAAATTATTATGATAATGTACAATTTGTATACAAGGGCCTAACAAAATACCTTTTCAGTTCTCCTTGAAAAAGAAACAACAAAATTGAACAACACTTAATTGTTACGAACCACCAATTTGTCAATATTTTTTTATTTGTTAATTGGAATATGTTGAGAGTTTTTGGCAAACAGACCTGTAGCAGAATTTTAAAGTGGAATTGAGCAGAAATTAGCTAAAGCTGCAGTCTGACTCTTAAATTTCTTGTGTTTTATTGATCACTTGAAATTGTTAATGATGCGTCCAATTTATGAAACATTTCGATAAAAGTTACCAACTCTAAGTCGCAAAATATTGTGACAATATTCGATAATCATAAAACGCACCTGCTTGCTCAATTTCGTGTTCAATTTTTGACACCTTTTCAAGATTGAAAATGTTAAATTATTTGTACAAAATAGTACATAAAAATACCATATAAGAAATTCCAGGTTGTCGTTGTTTTATTTTAACTTGTTAAAAAAGTAAAATCACGTGTACGTCGACTACTGTGAATATCCCACTGTGGATACTCTAATGACAACCTACGCGTTTCAAAAGCTCTTCGGTGATTGGTCTGCTTCTTTCATTTATATAATGGATATTTAGATTTCGACTAGAGTAATCATAAAATTTGAAAAAAACTTGAAACCAACCCATAGGTATCGTCAGTATATCTGAAGGAAATATAAACATATTTTTCAAAAAATAATAAATAATCTTGTAAGTTTTTAAAACTTTCATGCCAACCGACCTTGTGAAGTTAGCGACCTTATACAGGATGAGGTAATATAGATGCTAAGCCGTTTTTGGTTCGCGAGTGCGCTGAGCGAATATAAGTCACCAAAAAACCAAGTCACCAAAAAAGTGCGATATACACCGCTTGAGGGTTTATCCGGCCCCCCTTTATCAGGCCACTTTGCCCGCTCGTGCGCTTATCAGGCCACTTTCTTTCCAAAAATTTTTTCGCCAATCCCGCCCACGCACTGAGGGTTTATCAGGCCACCTGAGGGTTTATCAGGCCACTTGGGCTGCTATTTTATACCTACGAATGGGTTTATCGAGCAATTTTTCCCCCTTGTTTGCAACCTGCATTTATCGGGCACCATACGAAAGAAACAAATAGTATTCGGTTACTTGAAAATGTACGATTCAGTTCATCATACACTCTAAAATTTCTCTTTTACCCCACGTGAATAATAACAAGAAATTGGTTAATTTTTTCTGAAAGATATGATCTTAAAACCTATTTATAATGTTGTATTATTTCAATTAACTTAGATTAAATGATGAGTAAATTATATGAGATCACATACTGTGCTTCCGTAATATGATACGATTCAAAAATTATCCCCGCGCTTATGAGGCCGGCCTTTCATTGGATATCCATGGATAATAACAAATTGGTATTGCGCAATTCTCCGCTCGTTCGCTTATCAGGCCGGTCTCTCATTGGATATCCATGGATAATAACAAACTAGTATTGCGCAATTCGCCGCTCGTGCACTTATCAGGCCACCTTGTTTTTCACATTTTCCAGCTATTCCGCCTACGCCCTTGGGGTTTATCAGGCCGCCTGAGGGTTTATCAGGCCGTTTTTGGAAGGTGAAAGTGGCCTGATAAACCCTCAAGCGGTGTAAATGTTTTGTCAAGAAAATTGAAGGAAAATAAAGATAATTATAGTAAATGTTTCGTCTGGTTGATAAAATTTTGCAATACAAATTACGAACTTGTATTGAAAAATATTTTGCCCATATTTTACAGTGGTTAAAAACACACCTGCTTGCTTAATATCGTGTCCACAGGAGTTTTTTCATTTTTGTGAGTTTGACAACTTTTCAAATTACATTGGGGATACGTATAAAACACCTGGATTGGTCAACTTGAGAGTAGTCATCTAGAATTGTTTAAACAAACATGTTTGTAGTTAAGGGTCAAAATTTGAACCCCTTTTCCATAGTATATTATGTCACAGCAAAACAAACAAAAAATAATTGACACAATGGTTTAAACTTCGGTTAATATTTTTCATTTCTGGTTTTACCGGATTTGTTATTTTTCAAATGACCCGCATTCAACATCATAATTTTAGAGTTTTTTTTTTGTCAAGGTCTTATATTGAGCTATTTATTCCGGGCATTTCAAACATTATTTCCATTAGAACTTTTTCAACACAGCAGCTAGTTTTTACTTAAAGCGATTTTGAAACCGAATTATTACAATTATTTATAGGAAAGCAAATTTATCACCACATAAAGTAAAAGTTAAACGATTTAATCGAAATAAATGTTCTACAGGTTAAGTGTTGTACCATAAAGAACGGTTGATAAAAATGCTGACTCATGTGATTCCCAAGGTGCAGAACATGAGTTTAACAGGCCTATTTGATACAACATATTTTGGTCCAAACCCGATGACATTAAAAAAATGGTTTATTGCAATTTTACGTCAATACTTGATCAATCATGGGTTGTTTCCGGTTGTTCAAATAGCTATCTACTTACCAAATCTGAACTGCAACTTTCGAAACTTTGAGAAAATATGTTAATTGTGAAAATCACTTCCGGTGAGAATATAGTTTGTATATGCTATCCGTTAATGTTTCACTCTGGTAAATGAGAGGCTGTGCAAATGAAATTGGGTCAAACGCACTAATAGTGCCTTTGACCGGTGAGGCGTTAATTTACCGTTTGTTCCACAAAAACCGAAATCCGCCTATACTTTACGCTCAATTTGTACGTTTGAATACTATCCTATTCGCGTTCTTATCCCTATGATAACCCTCTGATATCCCTATGTATCAATTTGCGTCATTTCAAATTGCAGATAAATCACCTACGCACTGCGCTTTAATCTTACAGACCGGCTTATCTTCCCGTTTTTGGTGAATTTTTGGAAAAAAATTTTGTGTGGGAAAATATTATACCTCATCAAGTCTCATAATCGTAAAAATTCCGTGGTTTATATACTACACCACTAACCTACTTAAGTTAACACCACGTAAGTTAACAAAATGCACATAAGTTAACACCTTTTTTCCAAAGTTTTGTTAACTTCTGTAGGTAGCTGGTGTGTATGAGACGCCACAACGTTAAGATAGTTTTACCGGTTGAAAAAAACGATTATTTTCCGCGAATCGGTAGACTACCCTAAACTGTTAGGGTTAAGTAAAATAAAAAAACGCGCGATCTGACGTGACTATATTATGGGCCATACAATAAATTATCAAGAAGTCTAGACTTTTTGTTCGGAACTTACATTTATTTTAGCGGTTTGATGAGAATAACTTCAAAAAGTCACAGTTTTTATTTGAAGAGTCAGAATTATCTTAAAATAGGTATTCTGCTTCTTCAACTAATTTACCATGTTAAAATATATAGATAGTTTAATAGTTATACAACAGCGAAAGTTCAAATATTCTTTTATAGACCTTAAATTATAGTTTTCTATTTAGCGTGAACAAATGACATTAAGCCCCTCCATTTTTTTCTAATAGTAATGTGCGAATGTAGCAGTCTAGAGTCTAGACTGTCTGTTAGACTTTTTTTGTCCCAAAATACTCAAAAACCAGGGACGGAAATCCTAATCTCGATGTCCCAAAATCACACCCACAGCATGACTGTGATAATCACAGTGTGATTCCAAACTTTGTGATTGAATGTCAGTGTGATTGAACCTCATGTCGAACCAAAAAATAGGCGAGTTTTTGAAGACAGTATTTTACAGCTCCCAGAACGGCCAGAAATTACAACCGCTGATTGTGACTAGACCAAAAAAAATTTTTAAAGTGTCATTTCGGAACTTAAAAATGGCCCCAAACATATTTGCAATTATGACCTCATGACGTCATTGGTTGAACTTGAGTGCAAACGTACAAAAATCTTAAAACCTAACTTTTCATTTCCAACAAAGTGGCTGTTACAGTTTTTTTGCGATTTTTTTTTTGCTCGGCATCCCTTATTTTTTCTTCTCTAATAAAAATCTGTTTTTGCCAAATTGTAAACCTCGAAAAGTTAATACAAAAAGTTGTGAAAAATCAATTCTGGTAAATGACCTTAGCGAGTTCTAGAATTTTTTGAACATCCGAAGAAAAAAACGTTTTTGTGGCCTTTTGAGACAGTTCCGTAACTTGACAGAATTTTGGTTTTTTATTCAATGTAAAATCAACTATGATAAGTTAAATATTAAGTTTAAACGATCTTTATTTTTATGTGTGTTTCTTGCCGTGTAATTTGAAGCAAATCTCCAAAAAAAAATCGCAAAAATATGGTCAGTTAATTCAGGGTTTTGTTGAAAGTCGTGTTTCTTAGTGTGCAATCTTCACGATTTCTGTCTGATGTCAAATACTGTTGGATCATGTAATTACTTTAAC
>SCLG01000128.1:101450-114312 GCA_004367875.1 Oikopleura albicans
TGACTCTTGACTTCTCAAAAGTCAAACGTCAAAAGTCAAACGTCAAAAGTCAAACGTCAAAAGTCAAACGTTAAAAGTCAAACGTCAAATGTCAAAAGTCAAACATCAAAAGTCAAACATCAAACGTCAAAAGTCAACCGTCAAAAGTCAAACGTCAAAAGTCAAACGTCAAAAGTCAAACATCAAAAGTCAAAAGTCAAACGTCTAGAGTAAAAAGTCAAAAGTCGAACGTACAATAGAGGCTCGGCATGATTTTTGGCCTTTCCGCATCGCAATGAGACCTAAACTTAACAAAATGCCTGTAACTTCACACCTTTTTCCCCCAACGTTTTGTTAAGTTCCGTAGCCAGTTTATATTATTTTATTTTTCGTTAAAATCAGGCTTGGAGTCCTGTCCTTTTTCTTGGTAATTATTCGAGGCAAAATTTGGTGCAATTACGTATAGCCTGCTGTAATGAATTTGCGGACTAAACCCACTTTACTGTTTATGTTCTGATTCTTCAACGTAAATTAAAAATATTATTCGACTTCTAATTGGGTTATATGTTGTGGCCAATTAGACAATTTAGTTTGAACATTATCTAAAAACATATTACCACAATACCCCTATTTTGGGACAATAATGCTGAAATTGAGGCGTACGAAATTGTTTTTCGGCCTTTTGTCTCTAAAAAGCAGCGAGAAAAGAGCCTTACGGAATATTCACTAGTCAGACCATTCACATAATCCAACCGAAAATAAACGCTATTCCAGAAGCATTTGTATGCTCATTTATTGCAAAAATATGATTTGACAGTTGGAATTGATTATGGGTTCTGTGACGAGCATTCATTTCGCGTATATTATTTGGTAGTTTAAACTTTAAACATTAAAGTTTTCAACTTCAAACAGTTGAATAAAACAAATTTTATTATACAAAAACGTGTGATCGCCAGTAATGAGTTTTCAGCAATAGATCTGACTAGTAATTCTGGAATTTCGATCATTCATTTCTTATATTTACGGGTATCCTAACAATGAACGTTTTTGCATTTTTACAGTATTGCTATTAAAAAGTAAACGCACAAAAAAACTTTAAGTTAATAGCTGTAGTTTATACGGTAAAGTATATCATGATACGAGTTAGGACGAATTTTAATTTACTTTTAATAGTTACATCTACCGTATTCCGAATACGGTATTCGCTATCTTATAAGCTACAGCTATTAACTTAAAGTTTTTTTTTTATGTTTACTCGTGATTTCAAGATTGATCCTTATTTCATGTTTTCATCCAAAAAAGTGTAAACCGACATAATTTCATAGATTCTTTCTTCTAAAAAGATACGATTTTGTCCAAAAACCATAAGACCTTAAAATTACCACCAAATAATGAGCCAAATTTCAGACCTTATAAATGTTAAGTTATAATGGGTCATATCTCAAACCTTATCAACCCTTGTAAAATTCACGCCTTCGCATGGAATGTTTTAGGATTCCTATTTATACCCTACTTCCGTGATTTTCAAGTATAGGTGATATTAATCTTTGACGAGTAATTTTTTGAAGGAAGAAAACCTTGACAAGCACTTTTCCGGGGATCATTGACTTTCTCACACCTGGTTTGAAATAAAATTTGCACCACAAAACAAAAACTTTTCAAACGTCGGTGGAGCAACAGTACATATGCTAAACAACTTGTTTTTTTAACTGGAGACATTGTTGGAGTTAAGCTCACCTTTATCTACTTCATCTTCACTTTCCGCTAAATCGTCAAGTATGAGGTGTGACTTCGCGTAAACAAAATAATATAAACAAGCTCAATCCATCAAGCCCAATGTGTTAGTAAACAGCCAATTTAAAGATTTATTGAAAGTGATTTGAACCCCACTTTTTTTTTTTTTGCTTGGTGGTGGAGTGCACGCGATAATGAGTGGATGCGTAAATTATACACTGCAAACATTATCCGCTATAATTCAATGGATTACTATGAAGACGGAGCAAAATGCACTTCAGTTTGTTAATCCTCGTGTCCGTCACTGAAAAATTAGCATCACAATATTTATTTTTGTTTTGATCACGATCCATTATGGACACCATCAATTTGTATGCTTAAATCGTCTGATATTTTTAACGCGACTAAAAAACCTTAAATTAAGGTCCTCAATATTTTAATATATGTATGTAGAATTAATATATGTAGAAATATATGTAGAATTTAAAAAAGCTGAACTTTGAAAGTTTTTAACACGTTTGATTTTTAACACCCTTTTTTGAAGAGTATTTTTGTGATATTTTATCACACATTTTTTACCCACATTTTCACACAAATTTTTACACACATTTTTTACACACATTTTTTACACAAATTTTTACACACATTTTTACACACATTTTTTACACACATTTTTACACTCATTTCGACACACACATTTAAACACATTTTTTACACACATTTTTACACACATTTTTACACACATTGTTCCACACATTTTTACACACATTTTTACACACATTTTTACACACATTTTTACACACATTTTTACACACATTTTTACCACAATTTAAAGATACTTCGAGTTCATCATGTATTTTTAAGTGGATTTTGTAGCTGCAGTTCACCTAAATTATATTTAACTCAATATTTTAACTATATTTTGAATCGCATTTCTTTCGCGAACTTTTTAAAAAGCAAAGTCATATTTTTTCCATTTTTTTTAACAAACCATTTGAACTGGGCTACTTGAGACGACAACTACAAAATCTCCAATTTTAACAAATTTTTAACGCAATAATAAAGTCATCCGTAAACTGTATGCAGCATACAGTGTGCTGCTACAAAATTTATAACTCAATGGATTACACTGAAGACGAAGCAAAATACACCTCACTTTGTTAATTTTCGTGGCCGTCCTCAAAAAAATTTGCATCAACATCGCAATCACAACATTTTTCGTTTTTTGGTCGCGCGCTCGATTAAGCACTCCATATATAATTAAACCACCTTCTAGCATCAGCTTCACGGTGGAAATAAGCCAAGTTATACCTGAATGATCAAGTAGGAATTACGGTATCACGAAATATGAAAATTAAGTACAGATTCATGTAACAACCGTTGGCTCGGTGATGCGCACCATTTATTTTAACGGTGGGGAATTTGAAAAATATTGATTTTTTATTGTCGTCTAGGAGTTAAAAAAGACAGGGTTTTACAAAAACTCACTAACAAATATTAAAGCTATAAAAACTGCATAAACTTACAAAAATCACAAAAAATCACAACAATTATGAAGACCTAAAAAATTGTTCGGCTAGTCTACCATAATCAGGTTATACAGTCCTTAACCATTTATCGGACGCTCATTTATCGGACGTTTTTTTGGCCAAAATGGGGTCATTCTAATAAAAAAAATGACCTCCTTTGTGACGATGCTCATTTATCGGACGCTATTTTCGAGAACCGAAAACGTCCGATAAATGGTTAAGGACTGTACAACTTTTCATATGTTTTATTGTTTACAGCAAACATATGAGTGCCGAATTCCATGCCATTTCCTGTGGTAAATTGTGAGCTTCCTAAACACGTACACGATGTCAAGTTGGCTCGGAATTTTCTTAGATGTAAGAATTTGGCGCTTAGAGTACCTAAGTAATGACGGTAAAAATTACAAATTCTAAGAACGAAATCCAGTCGTTATAAAATATCTCTCGCCAATGTGCTCCATTATGCAGCAAGTCAATCAACGAAATTTAATAATTCGGGAATTTCAGACTAAAATACTTCGCCAATTGAAAATCGACTTAACCGAATTTCTTAATCAAGTTATCAAGAAACGTGACAACCATAAAAAAAGTAATGCTTTATAAATATAAACGAATTGCATATTGACGTTAGCATGCACCGACTCGATTGGCCCAGCGTACAATTAGGACAGCATTACATTAAATGTACTACGTGCTATGATATTGCGAATATAATGGTTGACCTTCAGAAAAAGTGCTCTGTTGCATGTGACCTTGACCTCTTGAACATCCCATCATAGACGCATACCAGAGTTCAACTATTCAGCGTACTTTTGCACCTACTTTCGACTAATTTTCGATTAACTTTCGTTTTTTGCGTAGGTTGGAGATTTCAAACAGCTCTCTAGGGGGCCCTGGTGGCCAAAATCAATTTGTCAAAAGCCAGATTGACGTAGTTGGAATTTGTTTGAATTTTTTTTTTTTCTAAAATGTTTCAATTTGCCCACTTCTTTCATATCTACAAATTGTATTATAGTTACCTTCGGCCACTTCTGGTGAGAATTTGAAAAAGTTTTTAGACAAAAGTTTAAATAAACTTTGTTGCAAACCCTATGTCACAGGCTATGTGCAATTCATATGTCATAATCTTTGAATTTTAATTTATAGTATTTTACACTAAAGAAAATTGGATTTTTAAGTCCATTTTCAATATATCTTTTTTTTAACAAACAGTACTCGTCCGCAAGTTTTGGGTTAATGTTCGTTATTGTTACGTTAAGTTGGTTATGGTTACGTTAGTTCTTTTGGTGTGTGTACTTGGTTTACATGTACTATTAAGTCGACACGGTATTTAGACACGATATCCACCAGTGTTTCAGAACATGGTGAGTACTGAAGAATTTGTCACAATATCAAATTAAATAAGGGACAAGGTGCCTGAAAAGCTGCAAAAAAGTATATTCATAAAATGTTGATAGATCATCAAAATATGGTAAAAGGCTGAATAGTGAGACTCATTAACCTACGATTTAATAATTTAAGCAAGTTGAATTTGTTCTGAACATACCAAAAATCTAGTGGGTGGCAAACAAAAAATTCTAAGTTTCATTTTTTAAATGCAAATTACACCACCTAGCCACTTATGGTAACACTATCGCTAGTCAAAAACTGAGAACATATTTAAAAGTTTAATTTTGTGAACAAAATTGGGTAGGGCATAACTTATGCCGAATAAGCCTAAACGTTAGAAAATGCATTTTGTTCGTATTTAGGTGGGTATAAAACCGATAAATTTTATGATGTTAGCATAATTTAATTATTGGGTTTGCTGTTGGCACTATCGTATTAGGTTTTTTTCTAGATTTATCAATTGCACAATTTATTCCCGATGTATGTGAGTTTTTGGAGACAAATCTGTCGGATATAGGTTGTACGCGATAAAAATGTCGCAGATTCGTGTTCTAGAAAACGCGTACGTACAACCTATAAAATCGCGACTGATAAAACTTATCAGCTAACAATTTTACCGATCTCAAACTTAAATTTTAACAAATATTTTCCATCAGGAAGTATTGAATAAAATTATTATCAAAAAAGTGAAAAAATGAAACTTTAACTGTTTTTGGAACATGCCGAATATTTTGGATTGCTTTCTGGGTCGTTATTCCAAACGTTTATAGTTTAATGTTAATGAGTTCCAAAACGGCTGGCAGATATTTCACCAAAAATTTAACACTTCTTATTAACCACGTTTAATGTAACGGTTTTGCTAGATTGTAAATGCATGAAACAAAATAAAACGATTGTTCCGTAAATGTTCAAGTTGAATAAACTAAACAAAAAAATGTGAATAAAAGAAACATTTTGTTCGAGATGTAAGACATAATGGTCAATTTGTTATATCAAATCCAGTTTGCGTAGTTTTCTTCTGAAGTAAATTGTAGCAAAACTAGAAAATCTAATTTATTTTTTACTACACTCCTTGAGGGTTTATGTGCCCATTTCGCGACCTGATAAGTGGGCACATAAACCGAAATTGGGCACTTAAGCCCGCAAGCGTAGGTGGAAAACTTTGCTGAAATTTTTTTGGGCACATAAAGCGACGGTCGGACTTTTTTGTATCAAATTTGAGGATGTGTATCAAATTTCAGTGCATAAACTGTTAATTTTGTTCTTCTTAATATAAAACTAAAAAACTTAGTTCAAAATGGCAACAAAAATAGAAAAATTTTATTTCTCACTTGTCGGTCGATACAAAAAAAGATATTTTGAAATTATGAAAATGACTCAGTGGGCACATAAACCCTCATGCGTGGGCGGGATTCTCGGAAAACTTTTCCTCAAAAACTGGGCACATAAACCATCCATCGGGGCTAAGTGGGCACATGAACCCCGGGCACATAAACCCTCAAGGAGTGTACTGTATTTATAGATATTACAGGGATTAACACAGATTTTTTCAAAGTCGAATTACAGACGGTTTCAACTTTTGGTACATATTAATCTTATTGCGAAATTCGGTCACATTCTTTAAAAATATTAGGTTGGACGCGCTTACGGTTGATTGTCCCCGGAACAAAAAAGGAAGAAATTGTTACTTGTTGTTTCGCGTTGCTATGGCGTTGCTATGGCACCGCGAGACAATTAAGGTATTGCGGGGATAATTTTAATTTATCTAATAAACCCTTAGGGATGTGTTATCAAACATTTTATTGTTTTTAATTTCTTTTCATTCTGTTTTTTGGTGGCTGTTTTTTGCTTTTATAAAAATGACTCATAATGGCGGTTTTTCCAGCGGTTTTTTTCTTTCCGCATTCTCATTATCAAATTCTGTAAAATAATAGAATAATAAAATTTCGTAACTAAAAAACCCTCTCTAGTGGTCAATTTTCGTCTTCGACTTAAAAATATAAATTTCTATGTTTTAATTCATAGAAAATAATATAGATATACACCACTTGTCTTCTTAAAGTAACAGTCAGTTTTCCCGCCTACACACTAACTGCTTAAAATAACAGTTCCGCTAACCTGCTTAAATTAACCCACAAAAAAAACTTGACGAAAAAACTGTTACTTTAAGTGTGAACTCATACTTTAAACATGTATTGCGTATGCGGAAAAACTGAATGTTACTTTAAACAGGTAGGGGTTATATTATATTGAGCGCTTAATTGATATTTCCGCAAGGTTTTTGACTATTTTTATGATAAATAACGAATGTCCGGTGTGTTTTCAGTGATAAAAAAGGGCGTAATAAATTACATTAAAACGAACCATGTCCATTTTTTTTACTTTTTTCAAGCAACAAAATGGAGTCATCATCTACCTATTATGTTTTCACAACTTTTTTAGTGCTTCAAAGACAACCGATATGTTGTAACATGGTGTTAAAAACTGTAAGGTAAATTGTATTATGTAATATGTTGCGCATAATTAACTGCTTGTTAAAAAATATTCATTGAGTCGGTACATGGCCGAACACGTAACTGGTGACGTTCGGGCAGATTTTATGTTCAATTAACTTCACATCTGGGTTATACATTTTTTATTGGTAAAATTCATTTGTTTTACAATCTGAAAAATTAGCATTATTTATTAAATAAAAAAGTATCAAAAAAGTATTAAGACATATGTCATTAATAACAAGAACGGTAGGTATATTTTTGAAGTTATAAAAAGCGTGATCATGTGAAGATGCGCTCCTATTGGTTTGCCTCTTTGACTTTTTGATAGTCGACCAATCAGCTTCCATTTTGGTTTTGTAACGTTTTTGATGGGAAATTCGGAGAGGGATTTTCATCAGCATGTCAGTGGAATGCCCGGCTTTTTGTCGTTCGGATAGATTCCAGATTTTGACGTGCAGGAAAAATATTTTCTCTGAAACTCGAAACTATAAAATCGAATTATTTAGTTTACATCACACCACAGACATGAAATTTGGACACTTGGTGTACTTTTTTTCAAACCAACGCTAACGCAAAATTTCATTATTATCCAACGCCAACACGAACATTAAAATGCCCCTACGCCCCAACCCAACGCCAACGCAAATTTTGAATCTCTCCCCAACCCAACGCAAAATTTCCCCAAATTCACAAAAAGAAAAAAAAATAATGAGAGATCTCATTCACGTAGTTTTGTATTATATTTCATCGATTTGTGAATTTACCTGAACAGTTTTTGAAGATTGATTTGGTTTTAATTGAACGAATTAGGTTAACATTACGTTCATAATACTGTGAACGCGAGAAAATGGTGTGATTTAATAACGTTTCACTTCCATGAACAGGTATTCTCTCGCGGTCGACCGTACATAATGCTCTTGTGCTCAGTTTTATCATATTTCTAATTGAAAAAAGAGTTCAATATTTATAACAGTATAAAATTTACGAACAAAAAATCACCCCCTATTTTAGGTGAAGGGTACTTCCGCGACCATTTGTGGTTGCGACAAAACTCCGTTTATGAGTACTTTCGCGACCTCACCATTTGGTCGCGAATCGTTGTTCAAAAGATCCCCCAAAACACCCTTTCTCGACCATGTGGTCGCGAAACCTCACCCAAAACGCACTTTCACGACCATGTGGTCGCGAAATCTTCTTATGAACAGCGATTTGCGACCAAATGGTGTGGTCGCAAAAGTACTCATAAATGAGTTTTTTCGCGACCATAAATGGTCGCGAAAGTACCCCACTCCCTACTTTATGGCTGCAGAATTTCAGTCAAAATCATTTTTCTCCAAGTTCAGTGCAAACAAACTTAAATTATAATTTGGTTTCTAAAAAGAAAAACAACGTAAACTACGGTGTTTATTTTCTCTAATACTAATTTGATATGCTTTTATCCCCGTTCTTTAAAATCTGGAAGAAATATGACCGACAAAAATTGCTGTGATTTATGTGGCTTCCAATCATATCTCCAGGTGCTTAATGGATTTGCTTTAGTTTTTTTTTATTCGATATGAAAATATTTAAATAGATGGATCTTTTCCACGTTATTTGATCCGTCATAAATGTATAGTGTCCTATCCAGTTGCAATTGAACGATTATAGAGGTTTGAGTCGTGTTAATCTCAAACCTTATTAGTGATCGAAAACGGGCATCAATCGGATTCTGAGAATGTTGATTAAAATATTAGCTGCTTAATTCGTCGATAAGTTGGTGTACATTTCATTGTTTGCAGCACGGCCATACGCTGTTAACACTCAACGTTCAATAACTTTGTCAAGGTAAAATTAAGGTTAATTGGCCATAAACGAATAAGTTCACACAATCAGCCGAAAAATACACTACATTATTGTTTAACCAAACATTTGCGAAATCATTGTTCAAATTTTCGTTTGGCGACCAAATGGTGTTTTAGGCAAAGTTTCGCGACCATTTTTCCGCCTAAAAATAGTGATCGCGAAACCTCACCCAAAACGTCACTTCGCGACCATTTATCTACCGTATGAGTTTCATTGAAATAGGCTGCGCGCTTCTAGAATATGGCAATTTTCCTTTTCATTTTCTCGCCACTTTCTCAGTATGCCATTATAAAATGAAAAATAAAATTGTTCTATTCTAAAAACTCGGAGCCAATTTTCATGAAACTCACACAGTAGCATTGTTTCCCCTTTTGTTCCGGAGTGGGCTACTTTCGCGACCATTTGTGGTCGCGAAAAAAACCCGTTTTAGAGTACTTTCACGACTCCACCATTTGGTCGCGAATCGTTGTTCAAAGTATGGTTTCGCGACCAAATGGTGTGGTCGCGAAAGTACTCTTAAACAGTGTTCCGAAAACGTGCCTAACGCTAACGGGTTTTTCGGAAACATCGACGGCCGTCGCTATATTTTGACGGCCGTCCGACTAACGACGTTTGTCACAAAAAAAAATTTTTCATGTATTTTTTCTCGGTAGTTTCGTATTATTGTAGAGCCCTCCTACGAGGAATAGTTTTTCTCTAACCTTTTTTCAAATTATGTGTATTTGGGGACCATTTTAGTAAACNACCGGTTTCGAGTGTTTCTTTGAGGTAGTCAATGTGATATACCAATCAATGGTGTATAATTAATTTCTTTAAGGGCAATGAGTGACAGTTTAATTATAAATGTGTGTTTGTCTTGGCCTCTAGAATTCATTTTTAACGGTTCTTGATCGTGCACATTTATTAACGATAAAAAAACTAATTTAACTTTGGTCCAAGTATTGTTTTTGCGAGTGGCTGAAATGGGTAGTGAGAATTGCAGGTGAGAAGCATAATGTGTTTTCCTTTCGGCGTTCTTGCGTCAACGTTTGTCTTCCGAAAACTCTTATTACTATAATTTCTAAGCCATGTTGGGTTCATAGTGAAAATAGCGGCGTTCGTATTCCTTGTCCAAAATTATGGATCTCACATAAAAAACGTTTCTCTAGAAATGGAAAGATGCAATTTTGATCGGTTACGAAACTAGAGTGGAAATTATATTTTCATTACGATATGCGGAAGCGTGTATCTTGAAGATTATAATCTATGATATATTTTTTCACGCTCCTCGCACTTCCACCTGTAGTATGAAAAACTGCGGCGTCTAACTTATAAGTGAATCAAAACCACTAAATGTTACGTTTGATCACCGGAGAGCAAAAATTTTCGGTCAAACTTTAGAGAAAGAAAAATACGCTATAACCACAAAAGTTTTTCGAAAAAAGTTAATTCGGCCATTTGACGTAAAATTAAAAAGTGGATTGTAGTGGGCTAATCTGGTTTTGGCTCAAGTTCAACCAGTCACGTTATAAATTAGAATTAAGACCTCCAAAAGGGCCTTTCTTTGGTCCACCTAAAACGTACCTTAATTAATTTTTTCAACTGTTTTTTTTTCCAAAGGAAATCTTATATGTTTTTACTGGTACGCTTTGCTCAGATTTTTGATATCATCTTCAGAACTTTAAAAAAAACTCTGATTTTTCCCCTCGTCGATTTATCGGGTTTGTTGGTCCGGTTTTCTAAGGCAAAAGTGGCATAACAAACCCGCAGGGGGTGTATATAAACCTACAACTTTCAGTCTTAATTTGACAACGAAATAACAAAGAATTTCAAATTTTGTAAAAAAAATGTTGCGCAAAACTCTGTTGGGAATAAGGACATTTTTCTATCAAGACCAGTTTCTTTCCGGATAAGTTTTGAGAGTAATTTTCAAATGTTATTACGTTACAAGTTACATTTGTAAACACGGATTTAAGGTACAGTTTATGATCGCCTTCTACAAAAAGAAAGGATGGAACTTTTAGCCATATCACATGTGTATGTGGTAAATAGTCGCCACATTAAGTTTACCCAAAAAAGTTTAAGTCCTTAATGTTTAGCCTAAATTCGTCTTAGTAATAACCATATGTTGCGGTCTTGATCATTTTTCTATTCTAAACTTTAATTTTAAGAAAGTTTGATCTCGCACTATACAAGAAAATAGGGATGATAAAACTAATAATATGTGTTTTAGAAGGCCGAGGTATCTTGGAGAATCTTTTACTTACAAGTTAAACTTCTTACAAGAAACAATAACTCAGCTCAAATATGCGGAACTAACTTTTTTCTAATTGCAAATATGTTTTTTAAACAACATGTAAAGTATTTGTGCCCAAAAGACGTTTTTAATTATAAATACAAATGAAAGTATTACTCGATAAGTGACTGTTACTTCTACGTTTTTGTAAAAAAGCAGTGTTTAGACAGCACAAGGCAATTTTAAACCCTCTGTGTTTCAATTTTAATCATTTCCACCAAGTACACAGGGTGCGCCGTTATGTTTCACCACGTTATGTTTCACTTTTTCCCGAGCGTGCTGTTATGTTTCACTTTTTTGAGAAAATATTTTCCCCTAATACATAAATTTATATGTTAAGCCCTACGCCGTTATGTTTCACTTTTTTCCCGATCGGGCCATTATGTTTCACTATTTTCGAATGTTTTTGTGAAACATAACGGCGCACCCTGTGTATTCAATATTGTTAAGATCCAATTATAATTGATTAGGGACTGTCTATCACAAAACCGTATGGAGGATCGTGATCTAGAGTCGAGATTCTAGACCTCTCTTATACTATGTATGTATCGCGAGGGCACTACCGCCTGCCTATGAACTTCTATATATTTGTCTAATTCTATTGGCGCAAATGAAAAAAAAATATTATTTACTTAATAAAGTACAATGTTGTACGTTTATCGGATGTGCGTTTCAAGAGGTAAACGAAACCTAAAATGTCTCGTTTTAGCGATGATGGTACGATACATATGCTAAAAGGGTTATTCGGAATAAGTCTATTCACTGCTGTGTTATTTTAAGCAATTTGCTATGTGTAGCGACAAGATTAAAACATACCTACAGTATGTCTATAAAAAACTGGCCTAGCTAAACATCGGTTAATAATTTAACATAATAATGATGTCCGTTGCGCAGTTAGTTACTTACTTTTTTTTTATCGTCGCCAAAATTTCAAGAAATAAAATAATCAAAACAGAATAAATGGACCATAATTGCATCACGTTTTCCGCATAAAAAAGTTTTTACTGTTAGCGAAGAATTGATTAGGACCCGGTCCCGTACAGTTAAGATCTTTTTTCGCTGAGCATACTGTATTTAGTAATTGTTGTGAGCCTATTGGGCCTATTTATTTGAAAAGCTCAAAAAGTTAGTAAAAAAAAGTGTGAAAATAAAATTGATAAAATGTCTGTAGAGAGCTCTAGAATTTTCCGAAGGTCAAAGTAAAATTGACCTTCGAAAATTTCTAAAGTTCGCCTCAGACTTTTTATGAATTTTATTCTCACACTTTTTTTACTAACTTTTTGAGCTCTACAATATGGCCGAAACAATTCTCAAATAAATAGGCCCTATATGCCCACAATAATTAAATACAGTATGCTCAGCCAAAAAAAGATCTTCACTGTACGGGACCGGGTCCTATGAGATATTTGTTTTCAAAACATGATTTTTATAACTGAGGGTCAATAAATTGTTGAATCAGCCCCCTAACACACAAAACAGACACACTAAGTCTTTTTCTTTTATTTTTCCTGAGTATATTTTTGTGAAAATAAAAACCGTTTCATTTACGAATCTGATCTGGATTCGGATAGACCATGCAGTGTGTAATTTTCGTTCGCTTTAGCTGTCGAGGTACATAT